>APFE030736003.1:0-114064 GCA_000404065.3 Pinus taeda | reverse complement strand
AAAAGATTCTCTGTAGAACAGTTACTTCCAAAAACTCTACAATTGTCGTCCAGAGCTATTTAAAGAAAACAATGACTTCCTCCCTGCTAAGGAAATCACAACTTTCAGAGGAACAATCCAAGGATACAATTCATCTTGAAGAATGAGAGGTCTCATCATGAGCCGGCTTATCATAATCACAGATATTATAACTTGCTGACTTTGCCAAATACTGCATACCACAACAGGGCGATGACTCAAGATTGTTACAATCAAGAGGCAAGGGGTCTCATCACGAGCCAGCTTGTTCAGCAAAGTTATAAATGAAGTGAATGACTGTGTCATAAATTGGCCACCAAACCAAGACATTATTCTTTAAGAATAAAAAGAAAATCAAAGCAACAAGTGTAGACGTGGATTCTTCTTTGAGAGTTGTAGGTTTCTTTAAATAGGATACAAGATCATTGCTGGGTAAAAGGTAACCCTGTCGAGGCTATGAATGCCTGCTGGCAGCAGAGGCTCTACCTATGACAAATGAGTATATTTTAAAACTGGTTTACAGAGAAGACTTTTTTTTATCTTTCCCGACCAAGTAATGACTGATGTAAACACAAGGACTAACTTGAGGTAGCAAATAATCAAAGTTGAAAATAGCTGAAGAAAAATGTCATTGATAGGTTAGAGCATAATGTACTTTATCTTTCCATAATAAAGTTTAATTTTCTGAAAACTTTGTTGTTTTGGAAGCTGAAAAGGTTTAATAGAAACACAGAGATAACTGGTTGTTCCAAGTGAATCGCCAATTGTTGTGGCCACCAACAACCCCCCTCCTTATGAAGTATTATTGCTAATACTAAATAAGTGGGGACCCTCAAAAAAATTAGTTAGTGTTAGATGAAACTTACAACATCATGGACTTAGGAAAATACCTTGAAAAACCTAAAAAGCCTAAGTTTCATAATGAAGAAAATTAAATTTACTCCTTAAAGGATATCGCATCGCTCAAAAGATGATAGGATACACCTTCTAAATGAGTTAAAATAACAAAAGGCGAGAATGCGACACGAAACCTCATCGCAATGCATATACTGAAAACACTCACATTAAAAAACTTTAAAAAATCGCTGATATGCGATATCGCATATCGCACATTGCAAATATCACAAGAGTTACACAAAAATTATAATGATCTACGATATTGCGATATTGCGATACCGCGATACTGCGATATTGCGATATTGCGATACTGCGATACTGCGATCTGCAACATCGCAAAGCAAAAACGCGGGACCCCTCCATTGCAGTTGTTTCTGGCTCATTGTTCGAAAAACTTTTTAGCCAAGAGTTGGTCATGTATTTTAATGCGAATTAATGAGTTATTACTAGTTTTTAATGAAGTAGGGTGTTGTGTTTTTCAAAGAAATAGCTCATGTAAGGTGGCATGTCTTGTCTATCTTCGTCATTTAAAATTTTTCCTGTCATTAGTCCTTTATCATTACTTCCACCTCATTGTGAATTGCAGGAAAGAAGGACGAAGCATTATACAGGGTATTATGCAGAAAACAACGAGGAGGGAAGCCAACGCTCCAATGAACATTTCAGAAGGCATACTTAATCCATTCAATGAAGAAAAAGAGTCGAAGAACTCTTCTGAGGCATCTATCACAGATTTCTCATGTACAGACATGATTGAATGGGTACTAAACTATGCTGATACCAGAGACAAACAGTTTAATTCTCAGGGTCAAGAGCTAATGGAACCACTATTTTTACAAATTTTGAGCTTTATACTGAATGAGAGAAAAAGGCACAAGAGGCAAAAACCACATCAGGGAAGCCCGGATCAAGAAACAGAGGCAGTTTCTGACGCGTGATTAGCGCTTAGCACTAATTGCGCATCACTAAGGAAAATTGTTCGAAAAGGAAGGTCCCTAGTTGCTCAGTCACCTGCGAGCCCCAAAAATTGCAAGAAATCATCGATAGAAGCAAACTGGAAATAGAAGACTGAAGGAAAAGCATAAGCAGTCCAAAGGTTAACCAAGTTGAAATGGGATTTTTACCAAGCATACATGGTAATGCTACATATTCATTGGATGACTCTCAAGCGTATCATCAATTTTACTGAGAAAATAATTCCAGCTCTTGCTGATTCTATTTGCTTAACTCAAACAAAGGTGGAAGACAGTCAACTGACTCTACTCAGAAAATTACTGAATGCTTGCGACACTAACGAGTAGATTTAGAAATAGTTAGTACATTTAATTTTAGAATAGTTTAGCTTAGAAAGAGGACGGTCATTTTACACGAATCCTCAATTTCTGTAAATAAGTTATTTAGTTAGTAGTATTTAAACCCTTCTCATGCATTTAGAGAAGGGTCCAGAAATTTATCAAAAACTTGTCCTCAGAACATGCACTTTTGCACCCTGAGAGGAGGTTTTGGTGAATGAATGGAACAAGGTTTATTTGATATTTGCATTTGATATCTGCTACTGATGTGCACTTCTGTACTCTAGTAGATGTGAATCCAGGAGAATAAATCAATCATTGCTTGAAGCTCATGAGTAGGACTAGTTATAAATGTACTTTATCCTTAACCATTCTGCTTATGCGTTAAAGTGATATTCAGTTTTCAGTTATTTATATGTTACAGCATGAATGTCTGAGTTATCATTTGGCACTTTTGTGCGGTGATAACTATTTTTTTATGTTTAGTGTATGAATAGCTCATTTATGTGATAAGTTTTAACAACTGTTTCGTCTAACTTCTTATACGAAGTAGCTCATTTTTATTGAATTCCTTTCTTATGATAGCTGAATGATCTTTATTACTAGTTATTGTATGAAATCTTTTTAGATCGCATAGAAGAAAGATCACACCCCGGGTTAGCATAAATTTCAATGTTTTTTCTGTTTATTAGAA
The DNA here is from genome assembly GCA_000404065.3 of Pinus taeda. Classification (NCBI taxonomy): domain Eukaryota; kingdom Viridiplantae; phylum Streptophyta; class Pinopsida; order Pinales; family Pinaceae; genus Pinus; species Pinus taeda. Next base: position 111,163 of record APFE030736003.1, on the reverse strand, counting down.
TGCAATAGCATAGCATTAGATTAGATAGAAGTATTCCAGTCCTAACAGAAACACCCTTCTTTCTCACACACACACACACACTCAATTGGGAAACTGGTCCCAGATCCCCAGTCGGACCCGCTATACCAAACGGATAAGGAACTGCCAACCAAGGTCCGGACCGGGCAGGTATCCCCCTTGTTGTCGACCCGATTTTCGGGGCCTTCAACACAAGGGTGTTGCAACTCCCAAGGCTACAAGATTTATTTATCAACCCAATGTTCATACAAACTTAAGAGGCGACAATGTTATATGCACAATAGGCTATGCTTTACTGATGTCACTTTCAGACAATGGATCAGAACAAGGTATTCAAAGACCCTTCTACCAACTAAATTGATATTTGCAAGGAAAATAATTATATGAAAGGAAATAACTAATCTATCTGCAAAGAATGGAAAGGCTACTTTCTCAAATATAAGAGCTACACTACTTGCAGAAATGTAAAGTCTATGCTACTTGAAAAAATGTAAAGATTAAGCTACTTGCAAAAATGTAAATTCTATGCTACTTGTAGGAATTTAAACACTAATCTAATTTCATAATGTAGAATTTTCATTGAAAAGGAAACCTAACCTATGTAATGGAAATAACAGTGCTTGCAATTGAAACCCTAACTTTAGAAGCATGAATCTAAGAAAAGTAGTCCTAGTCTACCTTACATAAGCAAATGAGAATGAAATCAACCTTTAATGACTATATTCAAAGAGATTAGCTTTAGTGATCGTATTCAATAGAAATCTCATAAGACAATCAAGCAAATCATTATTGTATAATCAAACTCATAAATCCATCAACTAAACCTAATTGCAAAAACGTGTTTCGATGAAGGAAAGGCAAGTAGTAAGTGGTCTTTGGTCTCCCTTAATCATGGTTTCAGAGCCTAGGGAAAATTATTCAAGGCTATAAGGAAAAAATAAAGCTTTAGGAGAAATTATGGCTAAGCTTGCACAGTCCTATAGGATACTACATTATTTCTACAAGATGCTATAGGATTTCCCTGTTTTGCTACAAGATTGAATCTGTGAGCATTATAAGGGCAGAAAAGGCGATTTAAAGGTAGGAAATGGTATATGAGGGTATATGAAGTTTGTATGAGGATTTTTCCAACCCTTCAGAGGCCCACATTGCACAAAAACAAATGCATATGGTGTCCTTTAATGACCCAGAAATGTACTTTCGATGACAGAGTTATGAGGGGATTTATGGGGTAGAAGGAAGGGAGATGATGGTGGGACAAAGAGAATGAATGATTTTTCTAACCCTATAGTTCCACAATAGTACTAGCACACCACATAAAATGACTCAAATCTTCCAATCAACTAGAACATGTCAAAAAGTAAAATTGTAGAGAAATGAAATGATAAGTAAAGGTTGAGTTGAATTTTATTAGAGTATAGCTACTACATTGGAAAGATAACATATCCCATATTCTACACAATATCTTAATTCCAAATGGAATATTCTTTCTATGCTTAAAAAAACCACTAACTTAAATCACCATCTTATAGTAAATAGAGATGCAATAAAGAGCACTAATTTAAGATCTAAAAAATGTAAAGGAAAGTAACCATATGTTTTTAGCTTCCTACTACATATTCCTCAACAACACTTCCCACAAGAGAGGTGGTAGATATACCTACACCAACAACTTTTAAGATCAAACTCTATTAATAAAGAAAGGATATGTTATTATGAATGACAACGCATGAACAAAATACACAAAGAGATATTAGAGCCCTTGGGTTGGTCCCTTACCCAAGGGGACTCAACCATATAAAATAAACTCAAATGGAAGATAATGGTAAGCTTTTCATTGACATAAAACATAGTTCAAGTACATCATGTAAAGGAATGGAAATGAAAATCTTAAGCTCCTAGCTTTTAGTAGCTCCTATATGCTCCAAAATTTTGAATCCCCTTGAGCCCTTAGGCTTGATTATTATACAAAATTGGCTGAGGGGAAAATTCCTTGGTAAGAGGGGGTTGCTTCCCTCCAAAATCTCTAAAAAAATGGATCTAGATCCCTTATACCCTCACAATTCCTTGAGTGCATCAGATGTTAACATATCTTCGAGTTGTATGTAAGTGATTTTAAGGATCAAGTCAAGTTGTAGGTGAGTAAATGCAGTGGAAACGACTCCTACATCTTCTTCAGTTGCCTCCAACGTATCTCTACATAGTAAATTCACTCAAATGAACTATTTTATTGCACATTAGTCACATTAGGCCACGCAATATGACAAACATCCTTTAGTCTGCCTATTAAGCACATTATAGTAAAAAATATGTTAATAAATGTGAGGAAACGAGAAATTATAGGTTGTAAGATGGCATAATGGTCCTTATGACATACCTATTAATGAGCCCCATCACATGTGTCACAATGTTGCCACTTGCCCAATCTAGTCCCAACACCTATGTGTCTATGTCAGAGTGCCACGTCATTGGTCATCTATGGAGATCCACTTGGAATCCATCTACAACTACCACATGTCATGATTTGATTGGTCCATGTGGTAGAGGCTAAGTGACATGGCGGGTGTGACCTTTGTTACATTGTGCACAAATTAGAGTTTCATCCATGGTTCATGAAATCTATAACAACCATGTCTATATTGAGATGCATGACTTTTAACCTTGTTAACTAGTGCACATGTTCATGCACCATCTACCATTGATTGCTCATAAAGACACAAATTTGATATAAAGATGCATGACATTTAACAAATTTGGTGTTTTTACTAATAAATTTGGTGTTTTTCCCTTTTTTCCATTGTCATCTTCAAACTAATGTATCTTCTTATTCCTGGAGGAGTATGACCAAGTGTGATATATTGCTGGAAAGGTTTCAGAGAGGAGTATACCACAATTCCATGTATAGATTCATTTGAACATCATTAAAAAAGAAATGCAGTATTTTTCAAACAACTTTGTCATCATTGATGTGATATCTCAAGTCATCGAACTAATGTTATATTCAGCAATCTACTTATTTTTACCTCCCTTTGACATCAATGACACTAGTTTTTGTCAATGATAACACCATGTCCAACATTTGATGTTTTGAAACAAGCCTTGTTGTCTAGCTATTACTCAACCATCTTGATTTTAATTGAAACTTTTTGTTATATCCTATGGCCTCTAAATCCACCATAGGAATGGTTCTTGTCCAAGAAGACAATATGCATAATGAATATTCTATGTATTACCTTATAAAATGTGTTATCAATCCAAAGCTTCATTATTCCAACATTGAGAAGTTGGCTTTGGCAATGGTTATTATTTTCCAGTGTTTACGAAATTACACACTCTTGTGAAAGACCACCGTAATCATGGAATCCAACCCCATGAAGCATATCCATAGTTGTCATATCATTGGGGGAAATACTCAAAGTGAATTATTATTCTTCAAGAGTTTGAATTGTAATTTGTGGTTACTAAATACAAGAAATCCATGGCATTCACCAAGACAATGTTTGAGTTACCACAAGTTGATGAAGGAGTTGTGGATTAGGACTTAATGCCTAATGATTCCTTATTCCTCATTATCTCCTCTGATCCATGGTATGGGGGAATTCTAATTTATCTCCAAACTCAACAATTTTGGTTTGAATTATCTCGCGATGAACATTAACGTATACACCATTCGGCTAGGAAATATGTTATTATCACCGATATTATTTATTTCCACAAAGTTTATGTAATTTTATGTCGATGTCTCACTCATGAGGAAGATGAACGAGTTTTAAATTATTTTCAAGATATAGCATGTGGTAGTCATTTGTCTAGGCATGCCACTGTTCAAAAAATCTTGTGTGTTGGTTATTTTTGGCCTTTAGTCTCTAAGATCCTAACCACATCCCTTTCTGATTCTACTTCCTGCCTTGTTTTCCTAGGAAACTCTAATGGTGCATTTATGTACTTAGTGCCCCATTCTTGGTTCACTTCAATGGCTGCATAAAGAACCTTCAAAACTTTCATATTCTCCTATGATCACTTTTGCATTGTATGCAATGGCATCACCACCTTATGCAGAGTGATCATCTCCTCATACAGTTGTCTCATAGTCACTCCCAATGATTGGATATCCTCAAATATAGATGCCCATTACTCTCTCATGTGATAATTAGTGAGAGACAACATTTGGTTCTTGGTTAGAAGATGATCAATTTGTTGCCCTACAATAGCTAGATCCTTTTCCAGTTGCTTGTTTTCCTCCATGAAGAAATATGTGGTTACTTGTATAGTTGTTGCAAAGGATAAATTTGTTGTTGCGATTACTTCAGATTCTTCCTGGTATTGGACACAATTACCCTCTTTGTATGAATGGAAATGGGATGAACTAGGTCATTATGAATATACTTTCGCCTTTCCTACACAATTCTATTCTTTAACTGGTCAAAGGTAAGGTTGGGAATATCCATTACCATATCATCATCTAGGGGAGACATTCACATTTCACTTAATGGGATGTGCCCACCAGTAAGAGGAGGTGAAGGCTGATTGTTGGCTTGTTTTGCAATGGGCACAATGTGGAACTCTTGGTTATCCTTCTCTCGCTCAACCTCCATGTCTTGGGCCTATAACTACTCCGAAATTTCTCTTAAAAAATGCTCATCCTACTTTTGCATGCTTTCTTCATCCGCCAATTGTTTGTTCTGTTCTTCCTCAAGTTGTTTCTGTCTTGGTTATTATTCTTCCTTCTTTCTCAATTCTTCTTATTCATGCATGTTCTCTTTCTTTCCTTTCCTGTTATTTTTTATTTATATGTTCCTCTTCTTTCATTCGTTCCTCCTCCTATCTCTTTTCTTCTTCCTATTTCTTCTTCTTTATATATTCTGATTGATTACTCCTCTTCTCTACTACAAAAACCACTCTCAAAATGACAATATCTACTTTAAAATTTCGATTCTACTCCACTTCAAGATTATGCACAACTTTCCTCTTATACTTAGAAATACTAACTACTGTGGGAACTTCCTGTTCATTCCCTTCCTGGACAAAATTATATTCATGAACTACACTAGAAGGGTCTGGCTCATTTCCTAGTGTGTGTAGTTGGGAAGCATTGTACAACTATCTATCTTATCTTCCTCTTTTCAGTAATAAGACTCATAAGCCCAAGAAAAATGAAACTTATCATAGTGTCTTTTACATACTCCTATGGGATCATATATGTGAAAGCTCATCTCACCAAATTTGAGGTTGATAAGTTGCTCAACTTTTGCTTCTGCGGCCTTTAGGTTCCTGAGCTCCTAAGATCCCACTTGTAGGGCAGAGGAAGGCGAAGGTGCCTTCTTCTTCTTCTGCAACAACTAAGATAAACATGTGCTTAGATGATAAGAAATCTCATGAATGACCACATTTTTTGTCACATACCTCGGAAAAAGACGTGGAGGCTTCTGAGAAACGAACACTCTAAGGTATGTTCCCTGAGGTGAAGAAAACCAATCTGCTATTTTTTCCATTCTTTCCTAGCCTTGTAGGACATGCAAGAAGCTTCTTCTTCAAAGATAATCAGATAAAGAAACATGAAGAAGTTCTTAGAAATATTCTCATATACTCCTATGTAACTGTATATATTGGCCATACTTTGCAATACACAATTATAGGGAGCTCCCATGGGGTCCACCTCCAATCTAGACCTGGGAATTCATGGAGAGTAAAAATATGATCCGATAAGTAGGTAGACGTGTAAAATTATGGTTTCTTTACTTGAGGTGAGTTTTTCACCTTATTCAAATTGATCTTCAGTTGTTGGGATAACATATGTGACCAATTGAATAATTTTCCTTTTGTGATGAGTGGATACAACATGAATATCCACCCTTCGGGGAAAGATTCAGTATTCCAACATCCATAGATCTTGCAGCATATAGCCATCAATTATTGGTAAATTTTTCTGAGAGGCTTGGTCTTGTAAGTATTGCCAGGCTTCTAGCAAAAATTGGTTGGTTCTCGCTACCATGACTTGATCGCTTCTTTGGTATTCAAATAACACCAAGCTGCATAGAATAAAAAATTCCAAGGGTTTCTTAGGCATGGGAATTTTGTATTATAGGTGAAAGTTATGGCACTAGTATGAGTAAAGTTATTTCCCACTGACATTTTTTAGCACCATGTTATGAGTGTCTAGGCCCTGCAATATCCACTTGATGACATTGACATAAGGTAGAACTGGATGCCTGTAGGAAACTTTGTGGAACCCTAACTTATGAATGTTTTCATAGACTTCCCTATCATCCAAATTTGTTGTGAACTCCTTTTAATTGAACACATCTTTGATAGTGATCCATGTGATAGTTGAATCCTTTTCAATAAAGAATTCAGTGGTGAGAAGATATGACCCTTGTTAAGCTATTGTCAATGGCTTCTTCATTACTACTTTGAATGAACTCCTTGGAAGATCCTTTCCTTGGAGGCATGGTACTGCTTGATTATGAAAGACTAATGTGTTCTGGATTTGTAGTTCCTAATTAAATTGATGCACTCATGGAAATAAAAATTTAATTCATAGATCAGTTGAAAAATCAATTCGCAGAAAAACAATAGTCACTAAGAAAAGGGATTACGCAATGTTGGGCATAAGAGGGGTAGTTTGACCTGACTGGCCACTGGAATTGCAAATTGTGCAACTTTTGAAGGAGGATTGGCAGTTTCTGTTTGCAGGGGAGCATAAGTCCCAAGGTTACTTGGGAGTGGGTGCGGAAGTTGTTAAGAATCAAGGGCAATTACGTGTAGTTAGATTCATTAGGGGATTTTTGAGGTGTAAAATGGGCCTCCTAAGAAAAAATGTACAAAAAAAATAAAATTTATAAGAACCAATAGGATTCAAGATGATGATGTCAACCTTGGGATATGATTCACCATTTTAGGATTAAAAAGGTAAAAAGTTTAAAAAATAATAAAATAATAATACTACTTTTTCAACACGCATTTTCAACTTATCTCCCTAAGGTTTTACTCAAATTTCGAGCAAGAGTACTCGTTGGATGCAGAATTTGATTCCTCATCCAAGGAGTACCCATGTTGCATAATTTTGATGGACCCTAATACACGAAAAATGAGAAATGCATGAAAAACGTGATTGCAATCACATTTTTCATGCATTTCTCATTGTTCATGTAGCAAGGTCAATCAAAAGTATACAACATGGGTACTCCTTGGATGAGGAATCAAATTTTGCATCCAACGAGTGTTTCCTCTCGACATTTGAGTAAACCCATAGGGAGATAAGATCAAAATACGAGTTAAAAAAAAATAGTTTTTCTTTTTTCACTCTAAAATTTGATGATGTAATCTAATATTATTTTATTATTTCCACTATTATTTTATAATTTCCTTAGGATGCCCATTTTAGACCTCAAAAATCCCCTAATGCTTCTTAACTTGATAACAATTTGTGAAGCACTTTTACAATTATCTTAGCTTGACCTTCTTCTTATTATTAGTGTGTGTGTTTTATCAAAATGCTACCAAAAACAAAAAGACAAGAGCACAAATGTTCGCTCTCTGCCATGGCCAAAACCTATCTATTTTAGAGAGGAAAACCCTTCAGTAAGTTTCTTTTATTGAAGTTTCTTATTTATCATTGCAAAATCCTAGACCATTGACTAGGATGTCCTCCAAGAATAAGTTAATCCTCCATCTTTTTTTCACTTGGCTCCTCGACACATAGACTTCCTCCTTTTGGCACTTTGCTCCCCAACACTTCATCCTCCTTCTTTGTTTCTTGTCTAGAGGTAGACCTTCCTTGAGTGAGCCTTTTAGATGAGATGTTCCTCTTCTATCCTTTTCTCAAGTATACTTCTTCTTTTGTTGACGAAACAAGGTCCTTCTTGAGGTATGGGTGTATGATTGTAATATTGTTCTGTTGCCCTTTTTTTCCCACGTGTGGAAGGTACCGTTAGAGAATTAGGGTCCTTTAACCTTCGCTACAGAGAGATACTTCTTTGCTTGACTTAGGAGGCCTTATAGGCCTAACATCTAGCCCAAACACTAGCGAATCTTGCATTGAAATGCTAGTGTTGATGTATCCACAATCTGCCCTCTTCTACCTCAGATGTGTGACTATTTTCTGACCTAGAAATAGTCCCTTTACTTCGTTTTGACTTCCATCCTTCCTTGCTTTGCTTCTAGACCCTTAGACTTGTATTTTCCTTCACTTTCCTTCATTGTGCTTCTTCGCTGATTTCAGAGGTGAGTTGAGGCCATTATGAGGGAGTCAACAACCTCTATATATAGAGGATTTTCCCTCCTTTAGGCCGACTTGAGGCCAACTTGCTGACTGTAGGCTGAATAGCCTATTTTTCATTGTTTTTCTTCTTTTGGAGGATGTTGCTACATGGAGAGGAGTTGACTTTGCTTGGAGGTATTCCTTTGATCTTTATACCATTTTATACATAGTGTAACATGCCTCAAAGGACCTTACATTGACTCTTTGATTTCCTAGAAGCACTTAAATATGTGCTTGACCTACTTCAATGAGCAAGAAACTCATTGATGAATATCGTAAAAATAATTTCTCTTTTCTTGAATAAATACAAATATCAAAGATACATTTATAAATTGAGTGGGGTGGATTCATTCTTTGCATATATGCTTAATGTGAAGTTGCCCCAAACCTTAGGTAGAGCATCGGGTACTACAGTTGTTATTTCTCTGTCAGACATGACTTACCCTAGCTCTTGAAGTTGATCCCTCATCTCATAGATCTTCATGAAGTAGGGAGTTATTCCTTCCTTTGACATCTTCATCTTGTACAACTCATTTCGAAGAGATATCAATTCTCCGGTTGTGCTTACCGAGAATATCTCTACTAGTTTATCATAGATTTATTTTGATGTTTCAATTTTGGAGACATAAGGAATGAGGGTGTCTTTGATGGATTCTATTAGAATCCTTTTAGCTCTTGTCTCATCCTTATTATACTTGGCTAGAGCTTGAGTTTTCTCCTTAGTAGGAATAGTAACATTCCCTTTGATGTGTTCTAGGAGTTCATTCTCCTTGAGAAGTAAATCCATCCTCCTCTTCCATGCAAGAAAGTTATTGGTACCTACCAAATTTATTGCTTTCCTTGTAAAATGAAATTGATGTATATTCAAAAGGGGACATATACTTACATGATATATTTTGAGATGTAGTAGAATTTATTTCTCCTAGAAAACTTGATGGCTTGCCTTCCTTAGATATTGATGTTTTTCAAGTTGCTTTCTCCAAGTGGGCTTGCTTGATGATGAGAATCTCTTGATGACTTGTAGCTTGATGTAGGTCCTTCTTTGATATGCTCTTCTTGTAGGTTCCTTTGTGTAAGGCTCTTATTCTTTCTTTGTAGTATTTCTTCATGAAAGATAGATGGTATACCTTCTTGTACTTGATGTGACAGAGACTTCTTGGCTAGATGCTTCAACTTTTGTAGATGTTCTTCCTTGATGAGTGTTCTTCAGATGCCCTTTCCTTGATGTGTCACCTTATCTTTGATACCATGTTGAAGAATCAAGGGAAATTAGGTGTAGTTAGATTCTTCTTGACTTGATAACAATTTGTGAAGCACTTTTACAATTATCTTAGCTTGATCTTCTTCTTATTATTAGTGTGTGTGTTTCATCAAACTTCTACCAAAAACATAGAGACAAGAACACAAGTGTTGGCTCTCTACTGGGGCCAAAACCTATCTCTTTTAGAGAGGAAAACCCATCCGTAAGTTTCCTTGACTAGGATGTCCTCCAAGCATAAGTTAAGTGCTTCCTCTTTTCTAAACTCGGTTCCCTAACACATAGACTTCCTCCTTCCAACACTTTTCTCCCTAGCACTTCTACTCCTTCTTTGTTTCTTGTCTAAAGATAGACCTTCCTTGAGTGAGATTTATCGATGAGATGTTCCTCTTCTATCCTTTTCTCAAGTAGAATTCTTATTTTGTTGACCAAACGGGGTCCTACTTGAGGTATGGGTGTATGAATGTAATGTTGTTTTGTTGTCCTAGTTTTCCCACATGTGGGGGGCACCCTTAGAGAATTAGGGTCCTTTCACCTTTGCGAGAGAGAGAGAGACTTCTTGACTTGACTTGGGAGGCCTTGTAGGCCTAATATCTAGCCCAAACACTAACAAATATTACACTGAAAATCTATTGTTGTTATATCTGCAATCTACCCTCTTCTACCTCGCACGTGTGACTATTTGCTACCCTAGAAACAGTCCCTTTTACTTCGTTTTGACTTCCTCCCTTCCTCGCTTTGCTTGGAGACCCTTAGAATTGTCTTTCCTTCACTTTCCTTGGTTGTACTTCTTCACTAATTTCAAAGGTGAGTTGATTCCATTATGAGGGAGTGGAGAACCTATATATATAGAGGATTATCCCTCCTTTAGGCCGACTTGAGGCCGACTTGCCTATTTTTCATTGTTTTTCTTCCTTTGGAGAACATTGTTGCATGGAGAGGAATTGAATTTTCTTGGAGGTATTCCTTTGATCTTTATACCATTTTATACATAGTGTAGCATGCCCTCAAAGGGACTTACATAAATACATTGACTCTTTGACTTGCTAGAAGCACTTAAATATGTTCTTGACCTACTTCAATGAGAAAGAAACTCATTGATAAATATCATAAAAATAATTTATGTTTTCTTGAATAAATACAAATATCAAAGATACATTTATGAAGACCAAACCTAGTTACACTTTCTTCAACAAAAGCGAGAGCAGAAGCGGGAGTGGGGAGCGAAATTTTCAAAAGCTCCCATTTTGGGAGCAAATCTAGAGCAAATTTTTATATATTTTGATGCATATATGTCAACAAAATCATTTAGAATGATGAATTAGGTATAAAATGAATAAAAATATGGATTGAACCATATAACATCAATCATCTAGAAGTTATGATATTCATCAACCACATCCACAAGTTAGTAACATACAACATACTGATTCAAAGAAAAATTGCTGAGAAAGTTCATCAATTTGAACGAGATCGTTTGTAAGTGTCAAAGAAAAAATCACCTTTGTCCTGATGATGAACCACATTAGATGGTTCAAAACGTCGACCAAAAACTCATGATGTGATTAATCCGAAAGAATTTATCAAAAACATACAACATATTGAGTATCATGATTCATCAATCTTAACCTTTCAAGCTTTCAAAATTCAATATATAAAATTTGTCATCATTTATCACTAAATTTTTACTTGTAACCATTACCATTATGAAGTAACCAAACTATAACAAAGAATATCTAACATGAAATGAAATGTTTCAACTTTCAACTTTCGCAAAGCATCATATTCATAATTCATTATCAATGAGTTATAAATGCCAACTTCAAACTTCAAACTTAAATTATCATATATTGTTTACAAAAAATACCATAATAAATACGAAAGAGCCAATATTTTTAAAAAGTACTAGAAACTAGAAAAGACAAGTAAATATATTATCTACTGCTTCACCCTCTTGCCATGAAAAAATTCTAATTTCTTGTCTCATGCTTTATTGGGAGTCTCCTCCTACATAGTCGAACGACCTTGGTCCTCTTGATCCTTGGGAGTCTCCCTCGCAAAGAGGGCTTGGTGCTCTTGATTAAATACAAGTTCCATTCTCGAGTACTTGACAAAATCCAATGGAAACATTGCAATTCCCAACAATCCTAAAGTCCTGAAAAAATGAGAAGTCTGCTGGATTTTGAGTGAGATCTAAAATTCTAATTGTAATAACTCCCTCTATCACTCCTTAAAAGGCAATGCGAGAATTTTCTCTTAGGGAGTGTGCTCTTGGGGTCATTTGCAATTCTTTCCCTCCCAGAGCGCACTCTAGGAGACAATTCGACCGGGGGGGGCACTCCCCCGCAACCATGAGCCTGGATAAGGATTGGATCTGTGTAATGCACAATTACTGCTGCAGAGAGAGAACCTGCCTGTGCAGTGTACAATTTTATAGGTCAAGGGGGTTTCTCTGTTGACTATGATTATGAAATGCATAGTTGGGGACCCAATTATTTCATAGTGCACAGTTGCAAATAGCAAGAGGGGATCACTGTTGGAATAAATTCTGCAATGCACAATTTTGGAGGGAAGAAGACTCAAAGGATTGCACAGTTTGCATTGGCAAGAGGAAAGCTCTAGATCTCCTTACTAAAGAGGGGAATGATGTGTATTGGCCTGATTTTAATAAAAACAAGTCAATCACATCGAGTAAGCAAACTAATGAAAGGACAAGGACATGCATGCATAAATACACCCATAATCAATTATTAATGGTAGGCGAAAAGAAAAAGTGGAAAACAACACTTGAAAAAGCAAAAGAAAAAGTGGAAAAAAGTGACAGTTGAGAAACTTACCCGGAAAATAACCACACAAATGGAATCCAAATCTCCTTGTGCTTGTGAGAATGACTGTAACTCCAATTTAAAGTGTGAAAATTATCTCTATGATCTTTTTCTTATACAGATAAGCACTCACGATATTAGGGTTAGGGTTTCGGGTGCAGATGCCTAAAATCAAGGAACCACCTCTAGTCAACTAGTAGATGTTTGATGACCAAATTGGAAACATGTGCCACACTGCTGCATGGGAATGTAAAATTCCTATTTTATAGGAGTAAAAAGTTGGCTAACTCTAGGTAGTTGACAATTCACTAGTTGAAGGGACTACATAGTTCATTGTGACAAGGGATAGTGGTGTTCACTCTCTTAGTGGATTGCGCAGGTTACTACCACATAAAACTATGAAATTTGCTTTCACGGGTTGATTGTGCAGCTTCCTGACTCAAGGGATTGTGTATTTCACTTCGAAAATGAGTTGTGTATTTCACTGTGACAGAGGATTGCATAGTTCCTCAAAGCAAGGCATGAAATCAGTGTTGATCAGAGAAAGACTTAACCTGTGTTCACAAAAGGTGCATTGCTTGTCTTTAGGGGTTGAGTGCTACTACTGAAAAAACCTAACAATCATCATGGAATGCCCAGTAGTTGTTAGAAGCAAATCACATTCATGAAATCACAAGCTTAAAATAAAAGAATGAGTCGTTGTGACACTTAGTAAACATGAAGAAAAATTGACACAAGTTAAAACAATATTTCTTATGGTCAAAGGGAGGCTCCAAAATCAATTAATGGGAAAAGTTTTGGAGGATGGTTGTAGCAACTACAACAGACTCCAAGAGAAGTTATAGAAAAGGAAAACCTCAAATTGAATGTTTCAATTGCCACAAGCATGGTCATTATGCCCTAGACTATCCAAGAAAGAGAGATTCACCAAGATCTAACTGTGGCTTCAATAACAATAGGTTCAATGATAGAAGAAGAGGTTATGATAGAATAAGGAGAGATGATAGAAGAAGGAGAGATGCTTATGATGATCATGAAGAAGGCTATCCTCCACAAAAGAGATCAAGGAACTCAAGGTATGAAAAAAATATTGTTTTTTCATAATCTAAATATATTCTTATTTATGCTCTTCCTATTTCCTCTCCTTTAGATTCATCTGATATTTGGTTAGTATATAGTGGGGATTCTAGACATTTCTTTGGGTACAAGGAAGTCCTCCGAAATATGGTTGAGAGGGAGGAAAATCTAAATATTATTCTTGGATACAAATCCACTCATCCTATAGGGGGTTTTGTTCTATCAAATTTCATTTGGACTCTGGGGAATCCGTTCTTCTTCATGATGTCATGTATGTTCTGGGATTAAAGAAGAACTTAGTGTGTATATTTTCCTTGCAATACAAAGGAATGAGAGTAGCCTTCGTAAAAGGAAAATTACTCACATGTCTTGTGGAATATCACATGAGAGATGCTTTCACCTTGGGATCTAGAATTGAAGGACTCCATAGAGTCAATGGAAGACCACTGTGAGCTACGATTCATGATGTCAATAATCAAAGTGATCTATATCACCAAAGGTTCACACTTCTACATTATGAATCCCTGCCTAAAGTAAGAAAATTGGTTTCTGGGATGCCTAATGTTCAAGCTAGTCATGATGCAATATGTCTGGGATGTTCTAGTGGAAATAAGACAAGGGGACCATCCCTCTCTAGCAAAAACAAGACTAATGATATTCTACTACTCATCCACTCTAACTTATGTGGATTGAACCTAGTGTACTCCCTTGGTGGCCATATCTACTACAAAATATTTATTGATGACTTCTCCAAGAAAACATGGATATTTTATTTGAAGCATGAGGATGAAGAATTTGACATGTTCAAGTACTTCAAGACATTGATAGAGAATCAAGCATGGAAGAGAATAAAAGTTTTCAGCTTTGACAATGGTGGAAATATGTCTCAAATGAGTTCGTTGACTTTTTCAAAGAGGCTGGAATTAAGAAAGAGACTATTGTATCGTATAATCTCAAGCAAAATGGTGTGGCTAAAAGAAAGAACAATTCTATCATGGAATGTACCAAAGCCATGTTGCATGAACAAAAGTTGATGAAGTTCCTTTGGGGAGAAGCCTCGAATACAATGGTTTATGTTCAAAACAAGTTTCCCCATCAAGCTCTAGATAAAAAAATCCCAAAGACGTTTTCACAGGTGTAAAGCCTAATATTGGTCATCTAAGGATATTTGGTTGCCCCATATACTTTCATGTGCCAAAGGACAAGAGGAATAAGTTGGAAGTCGCTGGAAAGAAAGGTACATTTGTTGGGTACTGTGACAAATCTAAAGCTTTTAGAATATATGTGCTTGGTCAAAAGAAAATTGAGTTTAGAAGGGATGTAACCTTTGATGAGGATGTTGCCCTTGGAAAAGCAAGGGGCCTTCCTCCTCCTCCTCCTGTTGAAAAGAAGAATGATGATATGTACTTAATTGATGGCACTTCTATTCTCGAGCTGGAGAAATGTGTTGATGATGATCCCATAGAGCCTATGAACCCATTGGCTTCACCTCCAAGTGATCCCCCAACCAAGAATAGACCAATTTGGCTTCATGATACATTACATGATGTCAAAATACATGTTCCTGCTAAAGGAAGCTTTATAGAAAGCAAGAAGCCATGTCGATACCAAGGATACATTGTAGATATGAGCTCCATCATACAGGTTGAACGTACCACATTTGAAGAAGCAGTGAAAGAGCAAGTTTGGAAGGATGCCATGGCCAAAGAGTATGAGTCTATGAAGAATTATATATTTGATGTTGTCTCGAGACCTAAAGGGAAATCTATTGTGACCTCGAAATGGATATACATGATCAAGCATGGAGTTGATGGAAGTATTGAAAAATACAAAGTAAGGTTTGTGGTTAGAGGTTTCTCCTAGAAAGTGGGAGAATATTATTATTATATATTTGTGCCAGTTTTTTAATACAATACTATCTATTCTATTGTTTCCCTTGCTGAAATTCAAGGATGGACCCTTCACCAGATGGATGTAAATACTTTTTTTCTTCTTGGCATACTACCAGAAGAAGTATATGTTGAGCAACCTCATGGATTTGAAGTAACGGACAAGAAAACTCATGTTTGCAGGTTGAATAAATCTCTATATGGCTTGAATCAAGCCCCCAAATCCGAGTATGCCGACATTGATAGCTACTTGGTGAAGCTTGGATTCACGAGAAGCAATGCTAGCCTAAATCTTTACTTAAAAGTGATCCAAGGTATGCCTATAATTTTGGTTTTATATGTTGACAATTTATTCTTGACAGGTAGTGATCCTCTGATGATTGTATGTAAGAGGGAGATGGTCTCTAAGATTGAGATGAAGGATCTTGGTTTGATGTAATACTTCCTCAGATTAAAGGCAAGACAAAGACCTGGTGATATTTTCCTTTCTCAAGGAAAAAAGTCATGAAGTTGTTGGAAATATTTGGAATTATAGAATGCAAGTCCCTGGCCACAGTGATGGAGATGAATTTCAAGAAGTTATGTGGAGTTGTTGTTAGACCTGACTTGGCAAATCCCTCTAAGTACCGATAGTTGATTAGGGCATTGATGTTCCTCGTGAACACTTGTACGCATATTTTTTTGTAGTCATCAATTTTAGTCAATTCATGAATGAGCCCGTGATGCACACCAAGTTGTTGCCAAGAATGTACTAAAATATTTGCATGGATGATCAATCTTGGTCTCACAGATACTGCCAGAGATGTTAGACTACATGGATAAATTGATGTTGACTGGGTTGGAAATGTTATTGACAGGAAGAGCACATCAGGTTGTTGCTTTATCTTGGCATCTTCCATGATATATTGGATGAGAAAGAAACAAAATTTTGTACCCTTGAGCATGGTCGAGGCATAGTATATTGCTGCTAGCATGGCTAGCTACGAGGAAGTTTAGTTAAGAAATCTCTTTCGAGAGTTTTTTAACTAGGTCTTGGATACAACAATGATATATTGCGACAATAAGAGTAGGATCCGATTGGCAGATAATCTCATATTTCATGACAATTCCAAGCATATTGAGATCATGTATCACTATATATATGACATTGTGCAAAGAGAAGCAGTGAGACTCCATCATATTTCGACTAATGAGCAGATAGCAGACATACTCACAAAGGATTTTCCAAAAGGGAATTTATTGGTATTTAGAGAGTAGCTTGGACTAATGGATGTGACCCTCTCAGGTAAGGGTCCCGACTGATCAACGACATTGAGCTATGCTCTTCCCCCCTGTCTGAACTCCCGAGTGAGGAATTGAGCCAAAGAGCTCTTGGGGTTAAGGGAGCTCGTGGACAATGGGTGTGTTTGATCCTTACCACAGGGTAAGTGTGTATCTCCCCTATTGTCATTGTGGGGTTTTTTTTTTATCCTTAACTCACAATAAGTGTGTATCTCCCCCTATCGAAAATACCCCAGTATGCATCCTACCCACAAGATGAGCTTGTCTGGATTGCCACCCATATGGCCAATTGGTGAGGAGACTTGGGTGTGTCTGATCCTTACCTTTCATGATAGGTGTGTATCTCCTCCAAGTTCCTTGGGTTGTGTCTGATCCTTACCATTTATGGTAAGTGTGTATCTCCTCCCAAGGTAGTGGATGCACGTGTTCTACCACTTGACTCTTCAAGATCGAGATAGGAAGATCAAAAAACAATAAGATAGTTGTGACCCTTAACTCAAGGTAAGTCGTATCCCACATATTTCCCTTGGATTGAGGGTGGTAGCTTGAGCTCCCCTATGATGTCAAATTCTTCTTCTTTTAGATTCGATAAAATTCAACAGATGAGAAGAGATGAGAAGAGACAACATTTGGGTTGATGATGATGAGACATTTGAGATAGGACTTATGGTGTGGTCATAATTTCTCCCTAGCTGAGAGGGAGTATTAATTTGGTAGCTCAGGGATAAATTCTCTCCTTTGGATAACCTTCCTCATCTAGAGAAGACCCTATTTTCCTTTGGAACAATTTAATTTGGTCAAGGAAAAATATATTTTTAATGAGAAAACCTACATGTGCACAAAAGTTTAAGTCAGCCTAAAGGAAAAATTAGGTCTCCAAAGAAGCATAGAAATACAAGACAAGTCAACCTCATTTGGACACACATCTCCCACGTCTTCTTCTTCTCCTGGTGGTTTGTACAAGTCTGAAAACTATAGGACTCTTTCACACATGCGAGTAAGAGAGACAATTTCAGGAGGGCTGAAATCTATCTTTGATCAACCTTTGACCCGCGTTGAAGTTTTGGTGTTTGTGCATACTTTGACTTGGTTTGACTTGGGATTTTGGATCTATTTTGGAGGTCAATCATTTCTCTAGAGAGACCAAAATTTTCTGGGCACTTTTACCATGCATGACCATATATCTAAAGCTACCTTTTGACAACAAGAGTTGACTTTGACCTTGATCAATTTTGGAGGCATTTTTGGGACTATTTTGACTTGAATTTTACCAGCAAAAAAGGAAAACATTTATGCTGCCAAGATCAAAAATTTTGGAGGCTCTTTGATTGTTGAATGTTTACTAGTTAGGGCATCATTTAGTGTTGTTAACTACTGTTGAATTTGACCATATATGACTTGTTGGACATATTTGAATTTTTTTCTCATATCTTTGATATTGGTTGATAGATTTCTTGGATAGCCTAAGAATTGACTTTGACTCTTTTATTGATGGATTGAGTCTTTGTATCTCTCCGTTCAACATTTTATTACAATATAATAAGAAGAAGAATTTGTAAGGGTTCCCCCCCTTGTGGGGTTTTTCTCTGCTCTTTGACCAAATGTTATATCTCTTGCTATTTCTCATGAGTGTATTCTATTGTACATTGCATTTACTATTCTATCTATAACTACTATTTGTTACTGGAACCTTAAAGTGATTACTAATTGAAGAAAAGAATTGGGCTAGAGTGATTGTAACAACATAGAATAGTGGAAAAATCACAAAGTCACCCCATTTGTTATAAATGGCCCTAATGCCTCAAGTAAAGGAATTATATTCTTGGATTCTATAGCTTAGCGTAGAAGACAAAGATCATTCTTTTAAGGAGAAAGTTGTGGCTTCATTTTCCACTATTGGAACAAGTGATACATCTTTGTAATTGTGTATCTTGGCGCTTTGACTTAATATTTTGAAGATCTTAGAGCCATGCATACTTTCATGAATGTATCGAAAATGTTGAAAGGATTTTATTTTGATGTTTTTGGTATATGTTTATGTTCATATGCACTAAAGAAAATGAATTATTTTTTGAGCTTTAGTACACATATTAATTGAACTGTGTTTCTTGTTTTCTTTCATGATCATTGTTATTTTGAGAACTACTTTTCATATTAATTAACGGTTTTCTCTATACATTTGTGTGTCTTTATTTGAGTGGTACTATTATTATTCTTCTAGAGGAACTCTTCTTTTTACTTTGTCCATAAAGTACTTTATACACATTTCAATTGTATGTTTCACAGAGCTAACATTGCTTGTTTGTCTCGAAAGTTATATGCTTTCTCTTTTACGTTGTTATTTGTAGCCAAGGAAAATTTTTAAGTTCATCATTATGGCAACTGGGCCAATTTCCTAGATGGGCATTTTATCCCAAATGGTTTGATGTCTAATTGGGAATTCATACCAAGGAGACCCCCCCATGTTGGTGGATTTCCAGCACCATCAAAACTACCTTATTATATGCTTAAATGAGAAATTGGTTGTATGATTTGATGGGAATTCTCTGTAAGTATTGTGAGTCGCGTCCTTTTCATTCATTTATTTTTTAGTCTTGGTTGAGTTTCTACCATGGAAACTAAGTTTGAGACTTTGTTTCCTACTTTGTACTATCATCTACTTGTTACTTGTGCCTAAAATTGTTTTCTCTATTGGTCTTGGTGTTAGCTCCCATATCTTGTTCTTTTATATCTGGTCTAGTTCCTCATTCATGGTATCTATCTAGTGTTCATCTTTACTTTCTTTAGAAAAAAAAATAGGTTCAATCATGGACAACGTGGAAATATGAGTTTGATATGATGTTTTTAACAATTTTCCTTCTTGTTTGAAACCATGCATCCTTATTACTATAATTTGATCTTCAAGATGGTTCTTTTTACATTTCTTGAAGGTTATTTCAAATGGATCTTTATTTGCTCAACATCTTCAAAATGTTCTTCCACTTCTTCACTAATTGTCTGATCAAGTAGATTGATGAATCATATATCCTTTCTCTTGATAGCTAGCTCCTCATAAACTTTTTATCTATATAATAAACAATCCTATATATTCTTTTGTTGTAGCACATGGCATACTCTTTGATTTTTGTTGAGTGCCTATTGTCATTGTGAGAAACACCCTCCAAAAATTTTCTTACACTTGAATTTTGGAGCCGATTAAGGATCTTGTGATATATCATCCCATGGTCATTTCATCTTCATCTAATGATTCACAAAATATTAAGTCCTTTTCTAAGTTTCAAAGTCACTTTCTCACACATGTTCTTTCTGCGATGAATCCACCAACACACATATTTCTATGCAAGCTCATATTAGAGTTGTGAAACTTTTGAAGGTAACACTTGTGCAATCACTAGTGATAGTGCATGTACAATCCATAAGTATAGTGTACTATGCAATACATATCAATAGATAGTATGCACTCTCCATTGACAGTCTCCTCACTTCAATTGCAATTTCACTTTCATTTCGATGAGTTTTCTCAATTGTCTCTTTAGCACACCTTTTTTTCTCAAGTGTCACACTCACATTCGTAATTGTCATTTTTTCACTTTGATAAGTGTCATTTTCATCTTATCTTTTCTCTAGCATGTGCCACTTCCACTTTCTTTAAACTTTTGCAAGTGTCGTTTACACTTTTTGCTTACTTTTGTAAGTGTTATTAGCTAGCATGGGAAGTGTCGCACATTATGTAAGAAGATTTATGTCTCATTTTAAGGGGAAACTTTGGTGTCAATGGGTCTTGTTCATCATATAGACATTTATTATATTTGTTCTTAAAATATCATGCATTTTCGTACTAGTGTCATCATTATCATTGCAAAATGTAGCTTAAATGTTGCACCTAGTAAAAGGGAGTCAATTGTACATTGTTAAAGGGATGTTTTGATGCATTCTCCTGCACTATTGAAACCTATTCATCATAAATACATGCATTAGACATAGTTCCAATTCTTGGGCATTGTCATACAAGTGTCATCGCAAAATGTACCCTATATGTTGCACTTGGAGAAGAGTATTGTTTCGTCATTGCATTAATGGGATCATGTTGTTTATGAGTGTTGAGTGTGATATTTTATGTTTTTTATTGTTTGAGTGTGTGATAATGTTCAATTCTTAACTTAGTTTAATACTTTCTTCACTGATCCCACATTTAGTCAAATTTTCTAAGTTCTTCTTCCCAATCAACTTGACCTTACTCTACCTTCTTAAACTTCGCATTGCATAATGACAAGCCTCAAGTTCATCCCTTACCTCCTGGAACTGTGCAATGCACGGTTCGTGCCTCTAAGGACTATGCATTGCATAGTCATAGTTCTCATGGATTGCCACCCTACTCTTAGAAATTGTGTGATCCTTCCTTTGAAGAGCTAGACATGGCTTCTCTAACTTAGCATACGAGATAAGATCATTCTTTGGAGAAGAAAGAAGTGACTCAATGTTCCACTATTGGAGTTAGTGGCTCGTTGTTGTAACTATGTACTTGGATCTTTCACTTTATAATCAAAATATCACTAAGCCAACACATTTTCATACATGTATCATGAATATTGTAAGACTATTATTTAAATCTTTGTGGTATATGTTTTACTCATATGTACTAAGTAAATTGAACTACTTCATTGGCTTTGGTACTTATCTTATTGAATGTGTGTTGTATTTTCTTTAATGTTTGATGTGTTTAGGTGAACTCATTCACTAGATAACTAACAAATATTTCCTTGCTCTCGTGTGCCTCTCCTAAGAGAGTACTATTACTTTCCTTCTAGAGACTCACTCTTACTTCCCTCTCGTGATTTCCTCCTTTTACACAGTGCAATTGGTGTTTCACAATGTCAACTTTATTGCTGACTTTAAATGTTATCTGCATACTTTCTTATGTTATTCGTTGTAGTTGGGGAAAACCTTTAAGTTATGGTGGTTGGGACAATACTCTAGATGGGGATCCTACTCCAAATAATGTGAGGTCAGATTAGGACTTCACATTGAGGACCCCTTGGTTGATCGATTTCCAACACTGTCAACATTTGGAGCTAGAAGGAGGGTCAGATGACAAGTGAATTCCATTGAGTCTATTTTGAATTTATTATCTTAAATGGATCATCCCCAAATCATACACCTGAGGTCTTTCACTAATATATATGATGGTAAACTTTCAATCCCTAATGAGTCTCTTTATAAATTGTCTCAATTGAAATTGATGGTGAGGGTGAAATATATGTAGTCAAGCACATCTCTAATTTTCTATTTTTTGTGAATTTTATAAAAGCGATTATGAATATGTTGCTCTTATAGTTTTCGCCCTCTCCCTTGAAGGTCAAATCAACCGGTGGTGTCATACCTTACCATCTTCTTCCATACATTCTTTTGAAAACCTCATCGAGGAGCTTCATGTAGCCTTCGATAAGTATGATTACCGAGATGTCTTTAAAAGGACCAATCAACTAAGAATGAATCCAGATGAGTCAATTGAAGATTTTTCTAATTGATTCCTTCACCATTTTTATGACTTTCCTAAACAAGATATGAATTGGGATTTATTTAAAAAAAAAATTGAGCATTTGTTTCATATTCCTTTACATGGTGAGCCCAAAACCCCTTATGTGTCTGTTGCCCCAACTTTTGTAAATCATGAGACACCTCTGATTTAAGAGGATGAACATATTATTCCTTTTGTTCCTTGTCCTCCTCCTTTTTCAGTTCTGATGTGGGTGCCTCCCTGCGATGATGTCGACGCTGGGAAATTTGAAAATCAAAATGTTGTTCCTTCTCTTCAATATTCATCTACTTTCAATGAATCATATTTGGTGGACGAAAATTTGGGATGGTTTATGAAGCCTAAGGTGAAGATAAATCCCTCCAATTTCCAAGAAGAAATTAACAGTCATAACTTCAATCCTAAATCTAATTTGAATACCTGTCATCCTTTATAATATCCTTCTCAAGATGCCTTGTCCCTTGATTTTCTTGATCAACCTCTTCCAAATCTAAATAGCGATCAGGTACAAGGTAGTCACATCTCAAAGGTAGAGGAGAAGGAAGGTGATGGCTCTTTTGATCTTTCTTCTATTTTTCAAGTTATTTCTGTAAAGATTGTGTGTCTTCATTCTTAGTTGATTTTGAATTTGCTAATTTCGACAGTCAATCAAATGAAATAAATTTTCTTAATCAATCTGAAGTATTAGGAAGTCATCATTTGGATGAGGATGACTCCATTGATATATATGATGATGGAAGCCCAAGTGCACAAACTGATCTTTTAGTTTATCAGGAAGATTTTGTTTCAAAAGATTTAGATATTAAATCTTATTTGGTCAAAGAATATTCTCTTATGAACACTTCTTCCTCTTCAACTCCCTCTCCCTTATGCTCTATTATTTGTAATGTATCAACTTGTGATGAAGATACTCCATTCTCTTCAAGTTCATCATATAATGAGTTGAATCTTTAAATGACACATGATAGTGAGATTATCCATAATGAAGAATAAAGCATTCAAAACCATTGAGAATTCATTCCATCCCTTATCATCTCTTATTTTACATGAGGACATCTCTTCAAATCAATTTTCTCATGATATTTCTTCGATTTGTGCATCTTTAGATTTGCGATCTGAAGACTATTATGACTTGAGTAATCTGTTTATTTAGGTTGAAAAAACTTATCAAACCAATGAGGTAGATAGTTTCCACCCAAGTAATGGTGAGCTTGTTAATTTAACTAAAATTAGTTATCCACATGGAATTTGTGATTTGAATCAGTTCTCAAAATGTTGTTATCTATATTTTCAAAGTCCTGAAACTTGTGAGGAAGTTGAGGCACTTCAAATATTTTTTATGGTTATGTCAGGTTCTTGTAATCCTGGAAGGATCCCTTAACCATGTTAGATATGGGTTTCCTGAAAAAAAATCTTTACTTCATATTGTTTCACTGGATGCAAAGTCATCCTTGATGGATTTTGGGATTTATCATCATAATGTTTCTATCACTCGAGATCGACTTTCTAATTAGATCAATGATACCACTATAATGAATTCATATTCCTCTAGACCTCTTGTATCTAACTTGGGATTGGAATGTATGCCTTTCATGAATGCACAAAATTGTAAAGTTGATGAATGTAAATATTATCTTTGATTGAAGAATTTATATCTATTGAATTCTATGGTGAACAATCAATGCCTAATCTTCTTAGAGAATGTTACTCAACTAATAATTTCTGTTTTGACCCAATCAATCATTTTGAGAATCATTTAGTGGATAAAAACCCCCATGTTTATATGGATTCTAGATCGTATTTGATATATCCTTCTAAACTTTTATCAGCATGTTATTGGTTTCCCAAATTTGCAAGGCCAACAATTGATTTTAATACTGCAAGATTTCATATTATTGTTCTAGTATGGAATGGGAAACAAATGGAACCAATCGAGAATCTGGAATTCCATATGTTCATTCATCAACCAAGGCTTAACATTGATCCTAACAACTATCATTCAATGAATCATTTTCCCATTAATACATATATTGATAGTCATCCTACATCAGTTGATCCTGTCAATTCTCCTTATAAATCAAGCACGCTGATTGAAAGTTAATTTTTCCAAGAGTTTTGGGGTTTTCAAGAGGATTTTTTTGGATTTCATGACCGAAATTATGATTAACTAGAAGCATCTTACCTAGAAAGCCCTTATGCTAAATATAAGTTTTGATCTTTTTGGATGTTTGCTAAGTAGGACAACATAGTTGCAAGTACATTCACAAGAAGGTATCACGGTTTGTTTGATTGTTGTATTGAGAAGGTAAGGTTTCAAAATGGTTAAGGTTAGTTGTTATGGCACATATTTCTGCCTTTCGGAAAGACCTTTGATAGCTTGTGCAAGCTATTCAAGTTCTTATATTTTTTGTTGCACATCATTATATAATGGTTTTAATTGTTGGCGTCTTTGTGTTTCCATGTTGGGAGAAGTTACGATGGTTACATTGGTAATATTATTACACTTGACCTTGAGCTTCTAGTTGGTTAGGTTAGGAGTAGGTCTAGTTGTATTCTAGTTTCCCTTTACGCACTCATCCTGCGGTTGCTCTCCATTTGGTCTTTTCTTTTCTTTTGTTTTGGTTTGCATGTTGCTTTATTTTTAGCCTCCATTTTGTTTTCTATTTGGTCTTGTTTCTTTTCTTTTTCTTTTATTTCATGTTTTTATTATTCAGATTTTTCATGAGAGATGTCTCTTGTTGGCTCAAAATAGAATGTGGCAAATTCTGAAAAGGGAACTACGATGGCTAACAATTCTTGGTTAATATGTTACCTCTTCTCTATTTGACTTTATATATCTTCAAAGTTGATGATGTTTGAACGAAAAATATGATTCATTCCAGATGAAAATCCTTTGATTGAATTACGAAACCTGTATCTTTATTAGGATCTTCCATTTTGACTCTGCCTTGTATTAAATGGTGTTTTGACATGTTGACCCAATCAAGCAAAGAAGGGAAAGGATAAAAACTTTAGATGAGCATATTAACTTCAGTTATATTTCAAGTACCTTAAATAAGGAACCAACCTCTTCTTCTCTCAATAAGTCAGGATTTCTCTTCCAGACCAAAGAAATAATAAGTGTCGAATCACGGTTCTATAAATAAAATAAATAAAGGGTGAAAGAAGAGAAAGGCTTCCTGCGCGGGGAGGTGAAGCAAGAAACTTTGTTGGGCTATTGTTCAGGCTCATTAGCAGTGAATCAATGCTTGTGGTTCCTTGAGGTGAACTGTCTAGGATTTCTGGAAGCAAAACAACACTAGGGAATGTGCTTAAAAAGCTCAATATAATTTTACCCTCCTCTATCAAAAAAGTTGAGGTTTGACTAGCCTTATGTTAATTTGTTTGAAGCTAAGCAAGGAATAGGAGAAATTTTATCTTTAACCGGCATAAGTGGAAAATTCAGGGTAATTCACATGCTGAATATATAATTCTTAAAAGATCGATACCTTGCACGTAAAGATGAAACCTGAGCAGAGAAGTTGGAGTTCTACTAGTGTGTCGCTAAGTGTTGTCGTTGTAACAAACACCCTCCAAACGTTTGCTTACACTTGAATTTTGGAGCCTACTGAGGATCTTGCGATATGTCATCCCATGGTAATTTCATGGTCATCTAATGTTTCAAAAAGTATTAAGTCTTGTCCTAACTTTCAAAGTCACTTGCTCACACATGTTCTGTCTGCAATGAATCCATAAACACACATATTTCTATGCAATCTCATATGAGCATTATGCAACTCTTGAAGGTAAGGTTGGAAAAATCACTAATGATAGTGGTTTCACAATCCATAAGCATATCAACAATTAGTGAGCACTCTCCATTGATAGTATCCCTCACTTTCATTGCAATTTCACTTGTATTTTGGTGAGTTTTCTCAACTGTCTCTCTAGCGAACCTTTGTTTTCTCAGGTGTCTCTTTCTTATTTGCAACTAGAGTTTTTTCTTACATTCACTTTTATAAGTTTGTTTTTCATGTTATCTTCACTTTGGCATGTGTCGCTTCTACTTTCTTTAATCCTTTTCACTTATGTATTACTTTCGTAAGGGTCGTCTTTTGGCATGGGAAGTGTCGCACATTATGAAAGAAGAGTTATGGTTCATTTAAAAGTAAAAAATTGGTGTCAAAGGGTCCTACTTAACATATATATAGGTATTCGATCCATTCCTAAAGTTTCATGCATTGTTGTACTAACGTCGTCACTATTGTTGCAAAGTGTATCTTAAGTGTCGCACCTAGTCGAAGGGCGTCAATTGCACATTCTTAAAGGGAAGTTCTAATGGATTATTTTGCACTATTGTGTCATATTCATCATAAATACATGCATTAGACATTCACCAAGTTTTGAGCATTTTCGTAAAAGTTTCATCACTTTTGTTGCAAAGTGTACCCTAAGTGTCACACCTGGAGGAGAGTATTATTTTGCCTTCACATTAAAGGGACCATGTTGTTTTTGAGTGTTGAGTGTTCTATGTTGTGTCATTGATTATTTTAGTGTGTTATCATGTTCAATTCTTACCTTGGTTTCATATTTTCTTCACTAGTCCCATACTTACTCAAATTTTGGAAGATCCTCTGACCAATCAACTTGACCTCACTCAGCCTCCTTGAACTACACATTATGCAATAATAAGACTCAAGTTGATCCCTTGCCTCTTGGAACTATGCAATGTGTAGTTACTTCCTCCAAGTACTGCACATTGTGCAATCACAATGATCAAGGATTGTCTCCCTGCTCTCAGAAAATGTGTGATTCTGCCTCCCATCCTATCTCTTGTCATGCATTATGAAGTCCTAGTCATCAAGCTATCTCCCTAAGTCCTTGAACTACACAACTGTGCAATCAACTAACTAGTCTCCCTTTATAAATCCACATTAGGTAATCTTAGTGGGAAATCTTGCCTCATTGAGTTCCTCAAATGTGCACTCTTCATGCCTAAGCCTTCAGAACTGTACATTGCGTAGCCTTAATCTTCTTTCCCATACTCCTAGCCTCTAGAACTTCACACTACGCAATCCCTAATCCTTCCTCTTAGTTTAGTACCCAATTCTAGCTCAATCATTGGTCTTCATGAAGTAAGTTAGAAAAGGAGTTTTTCATACTGATTTTGTCCTGTTATGAATAATTTCCAGTTTCAAGTATTATATCTATTCATGATAGGAAGATGATTGAATATAAGGAGAAGGATACCATACTATAAGACACTTATGAATCCATGTATATAGGTCGATCATTGCAGAAGAAGATGAACCAACACTAGTTTACGATAGAAGACTAAATATTAGAACCACATGAAGGATCCATACCATTTAGCCCCTTAGACGGTGAAGAAGAAGAACAAAGAATTTCTCTCATGAAGATGAAGTACTAAACAAACATTTCATGAACATTGAAGAAAAAGTAGCAAGAGGAACAACTTAACATTGCCACTTCATCATGGATCCCATGTCATTATTGTCAAGGTGTGACTTGTACCAATGCCATCACAATTTCATGTGTGTCTATGTGACTTTCCATATCATTTGTGGATTTAATGATGTAGTTATCAAAATGGAGGGATAATATGTAATGAGTGGAAGTCCAAGAGTCATATGTGGAATATGAAAAGCCACATAGTCATATATTTAGAAAAGAGCCTTTAGGAAATGTCCAAAATTCATATAGAAGTCCAAAGGTCACATTAGAAGTCTAAGAGTCATGAGGGAACCTCAAGAGTCATGGGGATATGAAACATCATCCCTC
Organism: Pinus taeda; assembly: GCA_000404065.3. Lineage (NCBI taxonomy): Eukaryota > Viridiplantae > Streptophyta > Pinopsida > Pinales > Pinaceae > Pinus > Pinus taeda. The sequence goes on along the minus strand of APFE030736003.1, from coordinate 83,238 downwards.
TTGTTATAAATACACACTCATAACTCAAGAAAAGGGCTTTTGAAGGCTTAGCCTTTGCAGAGCTAGCCTTGGCTTCTCTGTCCTACGATAAGAGAGATGATAATTCTTTGGAGAGGAAAGAAGTGACTTAATGTTCCACTATTTTAGCTAGTGGCTCACCATTGTAACTGTGTACTTGGTTCTTTCACCTTATAATTAGAATCTCGCTAAGACAACATAATTTCATGCATGTATCGTGAATATTATAACACTATTCTTTAGATATTTGTGGTATATGTTTTCCTCGTATGTACTAAGGAAATTGAACTACTTCACTGGATTTGGTACTTATCTTGTTGAATGTGTGTTGTATTTGATTTAATGTTCATTGTGTCTATGTGAACTATTTTTCTAGATAACTAATTAATATTTCCTTGCTCTCATTTTCCTCTCCTAGGATATTACTATTAATTTCCTTCTATAGACTCGCTCTTACTTCCCTCTCGTGAAGTCCTCCTTTTACACATTGTAATCGGTGTTTCACAGTGTCAAATTTCTTGTTGATTTAAAAGGTTATGTGCATACTCTCTTATGTTATTCATTGCAGCTAAGGAAAACTTTAAGTTATGATGGTTGAGTCGATATTACTCTAGATGGGGCTCCTACTCCAAATACTGTGAGGTCAGATTGTGACTTCACATTGGGGAGACCACCTTGGTTAACAACTTCCAGCACCGTCAATAGTCATTACTAGAAGGAGGGTCAGATGACAAAATGAGACCATTGAGTCTATTTTGAATCTCTTATCTTAAATGGTTCATCCCCAAATCATACTCCCGAGGTGTTCCACTAATAAATCGGATGGTGAACTTTCAATCCTAATGTGTCTCTTTATAACTTTCCTCAACTAAAATTTAATGGTGAAGGTGAAATATCCATAGCCGGGCACATCTTTAATTTTCTCTATTTTTGTGAATTTTATAAAATTGATTTTGAAGATGATGCTCTTATACTTTTCTTGCTCACCCTTCAAGGTCAAGTTAACTGATGGTGTCATACATTTCCATCTTCTTCCATACATTCTTCTGAAAACTTCATCGAGGAGTATCATTTAGCCTTTATTAAGTATGATTGTTGGGATGTCCTTAAAAGGACTAATCAACTAGGAATGAACCCAAATGAGTTAATTGAGGATTTTTCTAATAGATTCCTTCACCTTTGTTATGAATTTCCTGTAGACGATACGCATTTGGATTTATTTAAACAAAAGTTTGAGCATTTTGTTCATATCTCTTTACATGGTGAGCCCGAACCCCCTGAAGTTTCTGCCACCCAAAATTTTGTAAACCATGAGACACCTCTAATTTTAGAGGAACCTGATATTCCTTTTTGTTTCCATTGTAGTGTTGGAAATGATGTTAACATGGTCTTGGTGTTTTTCATCATATGCCTTGTGTCTACTTGATGATGAATAATTGTCCTCATGATGTGTGACGAGTGTTTGGATTGTTGGTCTTGTTGGTTGGCATTGATGTCAACATACTTATGACATGATCTAGTGCAACAATGGGACGCTAAGTAGAGATGGATTTAGGACATGTTGTGTTCATTGAATATGTTGTTTCTACAAGTGTTGCATATGCTTCTACATGTGTAATAAGCATTGGATATGTTGCTACATGTGTTCGAGGCACCTCTATTGTTAGAGGTAGTTCAATGAACTGATGTTATTGTTTCATGTGTTAGAGATGTTTGGATAGGTTTTCATTGATGCTATAGGTGCTAGAGGTGTTTGGAAATGTTTCCATTGTTGCTTGAGAAGCTAGAGTGTTTCTGGGAAAACTAGTGTCTATTCAGATCTGCTAGTCCCACTAAGACAGGTAGCTATTTTAGAAACAAACAATTCAAAGTAACTTGTGTTTTCCTTTATGAGAGATAGATGAGAGAGAAGTAGAGAGTACCAACCTCAGTCTTTCACTTGGCTCCTTGCTTGTTTCCTCTCCCCTTTGATAGAACTTTCGCCACTCCTTTCTCACTTGTCCCGCTTTAAAGAACACCTATAGAGTCAAAGTAGCAAAATACCATCAAATCATAGAGATCTATAACCATAAACAATGTAGAATCACATGTACACTAACCATACAAATGCATACACAAATACAAGATTCAAAAATATACAAGTATATGGAGGAAAACTCAACTAGCTTTATTGATAGAAGTAGTAGAAGAGAGGATTACAACCCAGTTGTCTGATCTAGCACCATCCTCCCAGCATGAAAGCCTCTTCACCTCATGAAAAGCTAGATCACCCAAAAATACAATGCTTCATAGAGAAACCAACAACACTTCCTTACAAAATACAAAATTCTAGCCTCTGGATCTCTAGGATGAGGGATCCATATATAAATACTTGCAGGGGGTGAGTCAGCTTCTGGGATTTTTATTAGTGTCATTTCACTGATAATTCTTGGTTCCACTTGGAGATTTCATGATCTTTTACTCATCCCTGGGCGAATTCAGAGAGGCAAGTGTCATATGAGCAGTTACTAGAAGATTCTCTGGGTTTCCACCTAGCAAACCGCCTCTGCCATTTGTCTGCTCTAGAAAATCACACCCTACAGAAGGGATTTTCAATATGTATTGCACCCTTTGTGTGTAACAGGTGAGATGCATCACACCCTCAACATGGAGCAGTCTGTATGGTCTAGTTTTGACCAATTCTGAGCAGGTTTTCAAGGAGAACTTCTGGGAAATGATGTAATCAGTTGACTTTGTTCCTTTAGGGTATGAAAAAACACTTTTAGGGGTTTAGAATCCCTTGGTTTATGGACATATGTGATTGGTGTTGCAGTGCCCAAATATGTCTATAACAGTTGCCCCCTAAAGCATGAGGTCGTAAATCTTCTGATGTCGAGTGAAATGCTTTATCATGAGGATCCGAGGTTTTTCGAACTGGAAGGTGACCGGTAATAAGATACAATACAATACATTATCTTCATAATATTTTCATGATCTAGCTGAGGCGGGCATTCCCATGCTCAGCTTTATAAATTCAGTTTCATGTACATAGGACAGACAATCGTCTATGTGGCAGACTGATGATTCTGGTAGAGCCATCATCCCTTAGCCTGGATGATTATCTGTGCAGCTATGATGTACATTTGATGTATTTATTTTCCTAAATATATTGCAGCCCAAATGGATGAAACTAGATCCGGGGTCTTCAAACTCGTTCAATTTTCGCCCAAAGTACAAGTCGATCCATGTGAAAATATGTTCTAGTGTCGAACATGGAAAGACATCGCCTAATTGCCAGCCAATGATGTAAGTTGTTAACAGGCGTGAGAGGAATCACCGATAATGATAATGACCCTCAAGGTACTATAGTACAATTCAAGTGGTGTGAATACATGAGTCGATGTCAAACACAACACAAAATCTTTCGGTCGAAGGCCATTGATGTAAACCTGTTGCCGGAAGTGAGAAACTTTCCATTGAGGCATGTAAGCTTCAAAGTACTGAAAGGGTTGTTTCTAAATCAACTTCTTGGATAATGAGTTGATGTCGACAAGAAGTGACCCGTCGTAGGAGGGCCTTAGTGAATCCCACATCTATGACACAAAATGGAGCAAATGATTTTGTGGGGGTGAAAATGATCTGATGATACGAGGTTCAGGGTTACAGTTGTGAAAGAATGGAGCATGAAGGTATTGCAGTGGATGACGTGTAAGCTGGGTTGGTGAATCCTCTGAGTGACTTCTCTTGAACATATCAGTGAAACTGAAATGGATTGGTAGCGTCAATGATGGTGATGGAGTGAAAGTGTCATGTTCAAGAGCATGCTACCAACGAAGTTCTTCAAGTTTTCTTCCCTTTTTCCCCAGTCATTGCTGACCAGTACCTCTTTATTTTTTTCAAGCTTGAGGAGGCTAACATATGCTTGTTCTATAATTTTCCCTTCGGGAAAAATTATCACTATGTTTTAGCGAGACTAGCGACAGTGAAACTCGCTCTTGTCCATATGGACAAGTTTGTCGCTATTGTTTTAACGAGTTTAACAACAAAGATAACTCAGTCCTTTTCAGTTTTAGAGAGTTTGAAAAGAGATGGAAAGGAAACTCCGGTAGTCCTTTTTCGCAGTATAATCCCTTAAGTCTGAAAAATTATAAAATAATACGAAAGGGATGACTTCGATAGTTTTAGTGAGCCGAACAAGACAAGCATTTGATATTTTTGTGTAATGATCCCTCAGGTCCAAAAAGATTAAAATATATAGGAGGGATGGCACTTCCAATCACTTTAACGAGCTGGAGAGGCCAATTGCTCGGCAATCTTTTCATATTTTACGAGTCTAAAAAGAGCTTAAAAGAGACTTGTTTTTGAGGAACGAGTGATGTTTTCGGGTAGCAACTGGTTCCAAGTAAGTTTGTAACTTTCCAATCACGGTAGTGTAAAGAAGGTGGCTAACAAAATCACTCATCGCAGCTGTTCCTAAAAAGGGTAAACAATCAAGTGGAGGTGTATGATCGGCTAAAAGAGTGGATGTGATGGTAAGAACATGACCAAGGCTCAAAAGGCTGATAGTAATGTGATCACAAAGGTTATTTACCAAAAGGTGGATTCATTTTTTAATGAGCTTGAATCTTTCAGAAACTATGCTCCTTGCTAGGTTTATTTTTTAACGAGCTTGAACTTTGCGGAAACATTGCTCATTATAATAGTCAGAGATGTTCAATTCACCATTAACACTATGTTCTTTTGACGGTTGTACTACCTGTTCAATTGCTCCATCAAATTGATTAGAAATGTAAATACATGCTTGAAAAATGAGTTAAAAACCAACATCTTACTTGAATTATGTGAACAGTAACATAAAAGTAGTTTTACCTCTCATTTTTACCATTTCATTCAAATTTGGGATTGTTGGAACTCTGGAGGTGTTTTCCCCCTCGATTTTCATCAACTGATTCTGGGATATTTGGTGGACTATTTTTGGTGTTGTCTAGACCAAGTAGGAGCTAACCCTGAGCTCTTCAATTGCATTCTTTCCTTTTCTGATTCTGAGCATCTTTTCTTGTTTTTCTGGGCCTCAAGGGTTTGAACAATTCGTTCTCTACAAATCGCACCTAGTATACATCGAAAGGTGTGATGCATACTGAGTTGGCCATTGGCCAGTCAGTATGCATCCCACCCTGTACACAGCTAGGGTGCGATGGGCACAAGGAGGAAAGTTTGTGCACTATTTTTTCATGGAAATTTTGCCTGTTTTTTGCCCAAATCAGGATCCTAATTCTCCTCTTGTTTGTTTTTCATAGATTCAATCAAGATGGTCGTTACATGGCATGAATGTGAGCATGAAGAAGAGGATATGATTGCCTTACATGATCCGGGTATGGTTACTACATTGCGAAACTGTGGCTTGCTTAAATTCTTCCGCATATCCAACATGAGGCAACAAATCAATTTGTTGCAATATCTTCTTGACGCATGGGATCCTACCAACCAAGTGTTCCAGATTAGAGGTAAATCCATCCCTTTGATAGTTGAGGATTTCTATTTTTTTACCAGGTTGTCGAGGAGTGGTGCCCCTCTCTCACTATCAGGATCCGCCCATGGGGGTGAATCCGTGAGGGATTACATTCGTTGATTCTATAGAGATGGATCTCAGCCGAGCAGGGACGGCAAGATCAGTATTCGAGATGTCACTGATTGGTCCTTGAGGACTATCTTATTCACCTTTGCTAGATTGGCTGGTAGCGCGGCTCTTCACTTGGCCAACAGGTCCTATATGCAGTATGCCTTGGAATGCCTTGAACCAAAGGTATTCAATTGGTGTGATGCAGTACTTCCGATTATAAAAGAACAACTTACCAAGGTGAAGAATAGAAGATCCAAGAACTTTAGTTATGGTTCTATTCTAACCACTTTCGCCTTGGAGAGGATCCCACTAATGTAGCCACAATACATTTCACTCGGACTGCCAGCATCGACAGAACCACAGATGCAGAGATGGGTTGATCTTATGGCTAGACACGCTGGTCAGTCACGGATTTAATTCTCTGATGCGTTCTTCGAGTGGTTCAACCGTCAGCAAATGGTCTACGCTGAGTATCCATATGTTGGGATGGATTTCTGGGGTGACCCAGATTTCTTGCTGCCGGCTAGCGAGCAATGGGGTGTTATAGGTAAAAAGATCTGACCATATCTTAGTTAATTGCTTTTATAATGTTCTTGTGTTTTTTAAATGTTATCAGGACTAATAAAACCCATATATTTGTGCAGATATTGGACAAGTGCGACCAAGAGTGCGCCTGAGGGTAGCAGCTATCGTTCCAGCAGGAGAGGCTGTAGGGAGGGCTATCCTTCATGATATGGATGTAGCCAAGACCCTTGTAGTATTGCAGGATCAGATCGAGGATCTCACCCTTGGTATTCAGGATGTGAGGACTGACGAGTTACCTCTGAGATTACAACGCCATACCACTGGTGTGCCGAGTCGATGGACTAGGCTCTTACGTATGATCGCACAGGCGATGACTTGTTATCACCAACACCATTAGTCTAGGGTGCTTCCTGTATTTTTGAGTTTTTGGGTCGTATGACCGATTTTGTCTTGGACACAGAACATTTTGTAAAAAACTATAAACAGTTATATATTTTTTTGATTTTCGGAGTTTTATTTTGGTTAAGTTATATGATCCTAATGCAAATGTTGATTAAAATGCTTTTTCTTTTATAAATTCTACAAATTTCTATCTAACACATAATTTGCTAATGAATCAGTTAATGTGCTTAAGTTTTTGGAAATGTGTTGATATTGAATAGAATCAAACTGCCTTTCCAAAATCCTGACCCTTAGGAACATACGATAGATAGCTGGATTCTGAATGGAATAGATGCCAGTAAGCTGTAGGATGACGAGTTGTGAGTCTAGCCTGACAACAAGTCGGCGTATGCCATGTGCGATGGCATCAGAGAGAACCTCTATCAATGCACTGTACTTAGTGATGTTGTTCGTTGACCGACCAATACATACCCCTCTGAAACTCACTAACTCACCACTTGGATCAAAAATGGCCCATGCTACAGAATATAGGTTTCGTGTACTATGACTAGCTCCGTCGGTGTATCCAACAAATGATTCCAATAGGTCTGACATCTGCAACAAATGCAAAAGTGGATTACCTAACCAAAATGATCACTCTTGACGAAAACAAAATGTAACAAAATCATATGAATAGATTACTACACTAGTCAAGCATAGTAATGCTTAAGATACAACCTATTTCGGGGTTGCGACAGTGGAATACCATCGTAATCTACTAGCTCATAGGCTCCTTTTGCTAATACTCGCTTAACAATGTAGCGACCCATCCACAATGATTGGAACTTACCTGCTCCCAATTTATCGGATTCCTGATCGTAAAGTAAGATCAGGTCACCTTTTGAGAAGACACAGGGTTTGACATTCTTGTCAAATTGCATCTTGACTCGTTTCTTATGAGCTTCGTTAGCCAAGGTGGTGTCACGACGGGTTTCATCTAGTTGGATTAATTCCAAGAAATGAGCCTCTTCCTCTGAAGTTCCGGGGAGAAGGTCGACTGCGAGCTTGAGAGATGAAATTTCACACTGAATCAGTAAGACCGCTTCCAGGCCATACACCAACTGAAAGGGTGTAAATCCAATTGCATTTCTCACCGATGTCCTATATGCCCACAAGGCCGAGTACAGGATTAGGTGCCAACTCCGTTTGTGGACACCAATCATCCTTTGCAGCATGCACTTTAGGACTTTGTTGATGGCCTCAACTTGTTTGTTAGCTTGCGGATGATACAGAGTATAACTGTCATGGGACAACCCTAATTTGGTAGGCAATTCAACCATCTTGTGATTGCGGAAATGTGATCCATGGTCTGTGACTATAGCTTGTGGAACACCAAATCTAGAGACTACATGATTGAAAAAGAAAAGAGCAGTTGTTTCACCGTTGTTGTATAATGTAGGCATCGCCTTGGCCCATTTTGTAAAATAGTCAACTGCGACTATGATATACCCATGCCCCCCAGCCGAGGTGGGGTTACATGTCATGAAATCTATGCCCCATTTAGCGAATGGCCCAACAACAACTACTGGATGCAGAGGTGCAAGTGGTATTCTGGTTTTGCGGTCAAAGATTTGACAAGCATGGCAACTTCTGACTGCAATTATGAAATCTTTGAACATAGTAGGCCAGAAGTAACCTACTCATAAGACCTTTTGCACCGTAGCGTAACCAGATTGATGCCCCCCACACATGCCTGAATGACAATCATTCAGGAATTTTCAGCCTCCTCATGCGTGAGGCACCTTTGCAGAACTGTATTGATACCGCGACGGTAAAGTGTATCACCAACGATCATGTAGCCTTTTGCTTGGTATCGAGTACGTCGTTGTTCTAAGCAAGAGGTATTAGGCCTATATGCTTGTGTTTGGAGATAGATCAGTATATCTCCATACCACGGATTGCTTGGTGATATCAGAAACAAAGATTCATCCATGATTGATTCTTTGGATGTTGAATTGTTGGACGATGATGGGAAGTCGCGTAGTAACTCCGCGAAAACTAGAGATTTATTTGATTTGGACTTTACGAATTCCAAATCAAACTCTTGCAAAATGGCTATCCATTTTGAATATTTGCCCCCTAGTAACTGATGCAACAAAATGTAAGTCATAGGGTTGCAATCTGACAAAATGGTAGTTTTGCGAAAGAGGATATAGTGTCGAAATCTCTATACTACTTGAACAATTGCAAGAGCCAGCTTTCCAACATAGGAGTACTTGCTTTTTGTATCATTTAAGTTTCGACTTAAATAATAGACAAGATGTTTGATTCCATTGTCTTCTTGAACTAAAACCATTGTGATGGTCGTATCTGCTGCAGCTAGATACAGGTTAAAGTCTTTTTGATAGTCAGGAGCGTACATTAATGATGCTTTTATTAGGGATTCCTTTAGAGCATCAAAGGAAGTTTGCACAACCTGATCCCAGTTAAAGGGTACTTGTTTTTTCAAAAGACACGTATAACATTTAGCAAGTTTGGCGTAATTTGGAATGAACCTCCTCATAAAGTTTGCTTTCCCTTGGAGTTTCTGAATCTGAAGCAAATTTGAAGGTGGAGGCATATCAATGATTGCCTGAACCTTGCATGGGTTAAGTCGAATCCCATCCTTAGAAACTACGAAACCAACTAAATGACCAGAACAGACACAAAACACACACTTGTGAGGATTGAGTCGTATCTTGTAGTGTCGGCAACGTAGAAATATAGCTCTCAAATGCTGCGGATGGTCAATCCGCTTTCGCGAATGAGCTGATAGATCATCGAGATATGGTTGAACGATGTTCTTGATGTCATGGAAGGCGTAGTTCATAGTTTTCTTAAAATTTGCCCCTGCATTCTTTAAACCGAAAGGTAGTTTGCGGTATGTGAATGTGCCCCACAGACATATAAATGTAGTCTTCGACTGGTCCTGTGGGTGGATATTTATTTGATTATACCCGGAAAAGCCACCCATGAATGAAAAAATTTCGCATCCGGCGCATTCATCAATTATCTGGTTGACGAAGGGTGTAGGCTAGTTATCCTTTGGATAGGCTTGATTTACATCCCTGTAATCAACGTACACTCTAATCGTTCCTTGATTCTTCATTACAGGAACAATATTTGATACCCAATCAGTTAGAGGAACCGGGTAAATGAAACCAACATGTAAAAGTTTTTCAACTTCTGCCTTAATGGCAGCGGCTTTCTTCGGGTGTACCTGTCGAAGCTGTTGTCATATCGGTTTGACATCTGGATACATCTTGATTTCATTTTCAATGATGCTCGAATCAATGCCTGACATTTCTTCATATGACCATGCAAACACATCTCTGAATTCGCGAAAGAGAGCACAATATATTTCCACTTCTGAAGAAGAGCAAGTTTTGCTGACATGAATATTCTCTACAACATTTGGTTTGGTCGAGATATTTATGGAGATAGCTTCTTCAATATTGGACAGATTTCGCTCGGAATCCACCATATTTACAGTATTTGATAGAAAATAAAAAACTGAAGGATGAATAAGGATGTTGGAATAATCTTCATTGTAATACGGAAGATGGGAATGATGGTGGCAATCTTCCCATGGTGCCTCTTCTATCATCATTGACTGAATGATTCCTTCGTCTGTAGAATGTACATGCGACCAAGGAACTGAAGAGGTGTCATATTCCTTAGACCTATCTATCCAAACACTCGATGAGCGTTGATTTGGTTTTGCTGCACAAGCCAAGAAAATTGATTGCTACAATATTTCTATTGGGCTTGGAGGCAATACCTTGCGATGTTGCATGCTAACAAAATTCTTGGAAATCTTCTAAATCCTTATAGATATAGAAGATACAATATCGCAGGTTTCCACCATGGCCACTTCCACCAGATTACTTCGAGGCGGTAGGGAAAAAGTACCCATTAAGGTAGGGTCTTTTAGGAGGCCTACTCTGATGTTTTGAAGCGATTGAGAGCTTCCATGGATCATTGGAATGCTTCCCATAACTTGTGAACTGTTGGGGAGGAAGGTTTGTTGGTCAACAATTGTAATTCCTCCTTGGAAGGGAAATGCAATCTTTCTAAAGTATGTTGACACAACAGCAGCCATAGCATAAATCCAGGGCCTTCCTAGTAGGATATTGTAATCTATGTTTCCATCGATAACTTCGACGTCAATTTCTACTGTCTTGCCCCCCAGTTCAACTTGCAAGTAACTTAAAATCTCGTACGGGGTGTATGTTCGTCCATCGAATGCTTTTAATGTCGTTGATGATCCTGACAAGGGTGGTGAGCCTAAAGTTTTCCAGCAACTCATTGACATAATGCAGGTAGATGCCCCCTCATCAATGATTGTTCGATGAACAGTTTTGTTGAGCGCTTTTACTTGTATGAAGAAAGCGAGTTGAGCTGGTAACTGAGGTTCATATCCTTTATGATTAAAGGCCACAAGATTGGAATCCGCTGGGTCAATTCCACTTACTACTGATAATAGAGCCTGCTTTTGGGAGGGGCAATTTTGCAATACTTCAAGTGTCGACATAGCGGATGGTGATTGGGCCAGATCCTCTACTATATTATAGTTTTGTGCTGCTCGAGCACGAGGATTAAATGTCGATTTGTGTACTACTCCCTTTGGCAGCTTTATTGTTAGCTTAAGAATGATGGGTGGCACAACTTTGGTTGAAGTTGTTGTCAAACTACTAGGTTGATCTGCAGCCTTGTTGTTCGGCATCTGTGGATTCCCATAATCTTTATTCCTTGTCAATATCAAAGCATCATTTTTCTGTTTCGAAATGGACAACATAAGCACTTGGGATGGGGAAGCATTGTCGCTAGCAACCAGATTGGTTTCTAGGTTTGGAAATGGATCAGTCAATACCACCAAGGTGTTTGAATTCTTAAAGAATTTCTTTATCTCATCTTGATGCGGACAATCTTTCTTCCAGTGGTCCTCATCGCATATGAGACATGGCCGATTAGGTTTCTTTTGCCCAGAAGGGTTTCCAGAAGAATTTTCAGGAGTTGAATCTTCCTGTTTCTTCATTTTGTTTTTCCCTTTCTTCTTTCCCCCTGGTTGCTTTGGTTCTTTGCCTTTGTCGGATGAGACGACATTAACCTCTGAGGCAGGAAGTTTGTCATTTGCCTTTTTACTGGAAACTACAAGGGCTTTACCTGATGGGGCCTTTGTGGTTTACGTACTTGAGGTGCCAATCACGCCGTCGCTGGCATGAGAGTCTCTGTTCGATTTAGAAGGAGGAGGAACGGAAAATTCTGGTTTAGGAGCATCAGGAATTTTGTCATAGAGCATGCCAAACTGAGTATAGATCAAGTCTAGATATTGTGCATGAGAAATGACTTGCTCTTCAGTGACAACTCCTCCCTTGGCCACATCTTCTGTAATATAAGGTAACAATGACTTGATAAACCATTTAGCTAGAAGCTGATCAGGAACATATGTCTTTACCATTTGACAATGACATCACTACTCATGAATATGATCAAATATGTAAGTGGTTGTTGTTTGTTTAAAATTGGTAATGAGCTCCGTTCCTATTTCGTACCTTATTGGTAACTGAAAATGGCTTAAAAAGGTGGTGGCCAAGGTACTAAAGTTTTCGAATGAAGCTCTAGGCAGTTCAATGTACCATTTCGCTACCGGACTAGTTAGCATTCGCTGAAAAAGGTGAAGCATAATCGAATCATCATTGAGGGTGTTGGACGAACACCACAGATGAAAGGTCATCACATGATTCAATGGATCTTCACCAGAATTTCCATTGAACCTAGGAATATCTAAAGGAAGTTTATGAGGAATCATTGGCCACCAAGGGGCGTAAGCAATTGGATCATTTGTTAGCTAATTCAGATCTGGTAATTCTAAAGTTGCTATGAAAGGCAACTGTTGATACAGCTTTGGTGAAGCATACCCAGGATAAGATGGGATCGCCTAAGTAGTGGGTCTTTGCATAAAAGCATAATGTATTTGATGCTGATAAATTTGATAAGGTTGATGGGCATAACCATTATAATATGATTGTTGGTAACCATTTTGAATATACGACTGCCCATTACCTGCAAAGCTTTGTTGCTCAGGTCCTCGGTAAGCTTGATGGAATTGTGGTTGTTGATATTGCACCAGCCATGGCTATGAGACCATTTGCTGTTGTCCAATACTAGATGTTTGACCAAGATGAGGGGTGATAGTACCCGTTTGAGCCTGATTCGCTTCCGCTAAGGAGCCACTAATCGGCGGTTGTGATTGAGTTGGGGAGACAAGAGGTTGTTGTATTACAACCTGAGAGACTTGAGGTTAACATACAACAGGTAGCGCTTGTACTTGTGACACCATCACAATAGCCAGTGTAGTGGGAATGTTTGACACAGGTTGATTTTGTTGCATTGAATATACAACTCTTGGTTGTTGAAGCAATATTGGTATCCAATCACTGGATGCAATTCCAACTTGACCCAAATTTTGTTGTGAACTCTCATATGGTTGCTCTCTCGGAGGGAACAATGAAAAGGCATACTGCCCCCATATGGTAGCAATCCAGTGTTCAAAGGGTAAATTGGTCTTTGGAGACTGGACTGCCGAAATTGATACTGATGTGAAGGATCAATTTGTTGAGTCTCAACATAAGAAACTCTAGATAAGATTTCGAATAAACAAATAGGAATAGACCATGCTATCAAAACAGTCCCTGGGTGGACTCCATCTAGTGGTTGAGAACTAGTTGGGACAGATGGTATACCAGTGAACATTGTTGGAGTAGCAACGGGAAGTTCTGTTGCTACTGTGTCAGATGACACAGTCCTAGATATCGATGGCTGTTCAAAGATATCGAGTCTATCCAAAAGATTTCCTAGCAATTCGACAGGAACTTGCGATGAAGGGTGATCAAAAGAACTAACTTTTGTAGTAGAAGGATATATGTGGATCCCAGTTCCAAAATGTAATGGGGTACTAGATGGAAGATCCTCTGCAATCTCTTCTATAGTAATCAGTCCAAGTGGAAGAGGTAGACTGTCAGGTCTATAAAATATTTCTGATGCCAGAGAAGGTATAGGCTCTGCAGCAACAGATTTTGGAGGGTAACACCTTCTGAATCAACCCTAGATGGAGCCAGTTCAGGAATAGAAGTGTTTACCGTTACACTAGGATCAGTTCTAATGTCCTCTTGTGACTACGAAACTTCTTCTGTAGAGGTAGGGGTACCAGAAATAATCAGAGTAACTGGAGTCTCTGATGATGTTGAAACACAAGTTTCAAATAAACCAGGAGACTTCGACCCAGTTAAACAAGATCGCTTGGCCCGAAATGGTTTCGTTTTTGGAGTCAAAGACAGTTGACTCATTAGTCTCCGCGAATGATGTGGTTTTGATTGACTTTCTTCCACAATTGCAAATTACTTGATCAACTCAAAATTAAAAGGAGAAAATGTTATTCTGAATTAAATGAATTTTATGATGCTTTGACACAACTTGCTTTTTCAATTTTTAAGAGTCGAGAGAAAGCTAAAGATGACTTTAGTCGACTTCGATTTTTAATGAGCTTGAAGTGACAAGTGCTCAGATGGACCTTTTCTTTTAAGGAGTCTAAAAATGAACGAAAGTGACTACTCGGGAAATCTAAACAGAGGGATTACCAAACCAATCACAAAACTGCAATATACACCTAAGTGGTAAATTATAGAGAAATTACCGAGGACTTTACATACGACAGTCAATCTTCCTGAATGTTGTGTTTAGTGCATTGCGATCGATAGGGTGGCAGACACGACTTCCTAAGGATAAAGGATATCAGCCTATTGTGGTCTCCTAATATATACTCGACGGTATGTGGGAGCACAAGTCCATACTGGCACTTGTCATATCAAAGAGGAGGAATCACCCAACCTACGATGAAAACGATAGTTACTAGGCTTTACAACGCCGGAATACGTCTCTAGCCTAGACTTCTAGATGTTGTGCGTTAGGTTCCAAAGCGTTTTTATGTTCATTAAGGTTTATTTTACAGTTGATCTTTCTTAAGAAGTTTTCCTTTCAAGGTTCACCACATGATGTAGATGTACAATTCCTAAATATGCAATCTAAGATGATAAATAGTTGTTTATTTTCTTTTAGCAATGAAAATCCTAGCTACTAGGGAAAGAAGAGTAAGATTCTTTCAACATAGAGCAGAGAGCACACACTAAATGCACTTTTCCTAAATCAATTTTTGCATGCAGTCTAAAGGAAAATGCACATGTATGTATTTGTTTTCCAGTTTCCTTAATGTGAGAATGACAAAAATAAAACTAAGTACAGATCTGAACTACTTTTCTTCAAAGCGACACTTTAGCAATTTCTTTTCAAAAACGAAAGGAAGACTAAGACGACACTTTCAATTTCGAATGAAAACTTCTTTTGACACTTCAAATGAATAATAATTCAAACCAAATACAATGGCAAAAGTGTAATCGACTATCTAAAAGAGGAAGACTTTACGACACTCTTTTTCTTGACTGAAAACGACAGTTGTGACACTTTCAAAATCAAAAGATGACAGTTCGATTAAGCTATTTTTTGCAAAGGAGGATTGTAAATGATGAAAAATACATAAAAAACATTCACAATTCCTTATCAATGGAGGCTGAATAATTTAAAGGAAGAAGGTTTCAACAGTGATATACTGATCATAGATAGCAAAACTACTGAATAGAGCTGAAAACAATGAAGAAAAAAACAAAATCTGGAGAGAGGAACAGTCTCATTCAATCATCGCACCTGTCCTTAAGGGAAATAGAGATGCATATCACCTGCAGCACACGGGAGGTGTAATGCATATAGACTGCCAATGATAGACAGTGCGATGGTCTAAGGATGAGAATGAGCTTGGTTTTCACCCACAGTTTGCAGCTAAGTTCAGGAATTTAGACTGAGCTTATGATAGGCAGTAAACACAAAGTATAGGGGCTGATCTAATGAGGTTATTGAGCTACCACCAGGGCACTTAGGATGTTTGCAAGTCAAATGTTCAGTTCATAAACTAACCCAGAGATTGACTGAAGTAGCATTGATCTACTTTGCAGTTGCATAGCAAAAGCAATTCAAAGGCTAGCTGGCTTAACTTCAGGCTTCGTCTGTAGTTTACAAAACAAACAACAGTAACAAACAAACAAACTATTCGCTCCCTAGTGGAGTCACCATTTTCTTTCTGGGAAAATTAGTGTCTATTAAGATCTTCTAGTCCCACTAAGACTAGTAGCTATCTTAGAAACAAACAATTCAAAGTAACTTGTGTTTTCCTTTATGAGAGATAGATGAGAGAGAAGCAGAGAGTACCAACCTCTGTCTTTCGCTTGGCTCCGTGCTTGTTTCCTCTCCCCTTTTATAGAGCTTTCACCACTCCTTTCTCTCGTGTCCTGCTTTAATGAACACTTGTAGAGTCAAAGTAGCAAAATACCATCAAAGCATAGAGATCCATAACCATAAACAATGTAGAATTAGAGGTACATTAACCATACAAATGCATACACAAATACAAGATTTAGAAATATACAAGTATATGGAGGAAAACTAAAATAGCTTAATTGATAGAAGTAGTAGAGGAGAGGGTTACAACCCAACTGTCTAATCCAACACCATCCTCCCAGCATGAAAGCCCTCTTCACCTCATGAAAAGCTAGATCACCCAACAATACAATGCTTCACAGAGAAACCAACAACACTTCCTTACAAAATACAAAATTACAGCCTCTAGATCTCTAGGATAAGGGATCCATATATAGATATTTGTAGGGGGGTGAGTTAACTTCTGGGGTTTTTATTAGTGTCATTTCACTGATAGTTCTTGGTTCCACTTGGAGATTTCATGATCTCTTACTCATCCCTGGGCGAATTCAGAGAGGCAAGTGTCATATGAGCAGTTTCTAGAAGATTCTCTAGGTTTCCACCTAGCAACTGCCTCTGCCATTTGTTTGCTCTCGCTCATTGCACCCTACAGAAGGGCTTTTCAGTATGCATCACACCCTCTGTGTGTAACAAGGTGAGATGCATTCGCACCCTCAGCATGGAGCAGTTTGTATGGTCCAGTTTTGACCAGTTCTGAGCAGTTTTCAAGGAAGAACTTCTGGGAAATGATGTAATCAATTGACCTTGTTCCTTTAGGGTATGAAACAACACTTTTAGGGGTTTAGAAGCCCTTGGTTTATGGACATATGTGATTGGGGTTGCAGTGCCCAAATATGTCTATAACATAGAGGTATTGGTCATGATGAGGAGTTTGGTAGACTAGGGTCTACAGGTCATTTATTTGTTGCAAAGTTTCTCAGCCTATATTATTAGTTACAGATTTGTTACAGAGGCTTGGAGGTGTGTTCAAGAGTTGATGAAAGTGCTCCTGAAGTTTGGTAGATATTTGAGTTCATTTGATTTATTATTCTTCCATCCTTTGCCACAGTCACATGGATGATGTGTCATGAGAGCGACTGGAATTTTATAGTCACTAGGAGACATGCCTGTGTGTGCGACTGAAGAGATCCAGTCAATTTCATCCAGTGTTGTTCATGCGACTGAACTTTTTCAAAGAAAATTATCTACATTCCTATCGCAACTCAACTAATTTTGGTATTGTGGTGATGTTTTTGATAAAAACATTTTAGTATATGGTTGGAAAAGATAGTGGGCCTCTAGAAGCTAATAAAAGTTCAAAATATAAAAAGGCAAGTGGAGTTAGTGGCTTGATCAAGTCAATGAGATGAATCCGAATAAAATCAAGCATATGAATAGAGTTTTTGGAGCTCAATAGTTCTTGGTAATTATTTATTTTAGTACCTTAGTTCATCCATATTTTGGAGGAACCTCAATGATAGTATGGTTGATTCTCTTAGTGTTTGGATTGATTGCGAGCTTGGAGGATTATGTGCAAGATGTGTAAGTTGTGTGATGTAGAATTTCTGAAGCAGTTTGCAAGTGTTGCAGCAAATAACTAGTGTTTTTTTTGTTAAGCCAAGATATTATGTAGAGAGTGAGGAGGTGAAATAATTATTTGTTGTAGTTTTATTGGAGATTGGTAGAAGCTTGTATTTTTTGGTTGTATGTAGTAGTTGTTTGTGAGAAGATTGATTATTGTAGAGAGGGATTTGCTGATGCATTTTTCATATTATTTTATGTAATGTTGGTGTTATTCATTTTATTTCAGAGTGTTTGTTTGTGCACCTTGAAGAGATTATTTTTGTGGCATTCATGTTGAGTAGTTCTTGGTTCTAGTCTAAAAATGTATGAAACGAGGACCACATAGAGGACTGGAGTTGGAGGACTCCGATGAAATCAATTTAAGTGAGAGGTTTTTCTCAATCCAATCGCGGTTGGATAGTTTGGAAGAAACTGGGCAAGGCTCGTTGGTTGTCGTAGCTTCCAGCATATAGGAGTTTGTAGAGTTGATTGGTAGTTAAGGAGCAACCATGTGAGGATCGTTGGTTGTGCTGGCTTCTAATGGATGGTAGTCCATATATCCGCATGAAAAAGAATCTACATTTTGTAGTAGCCAGTTGTAACTCTATGTAAATAATTTTCTTAACATAATAAATTATTTGAGTAGCATAGCAATAGTGGGTGGGTTTTTCCCTAGAGATGGTTTTCCACCATAAATACTTGTGTCCCTTTGTTGAATGTTTTCATGGTTTCTGGATTATGTTTGATGCTCTAATCTATGATTATGTGTTTCAGATTTATGCATAATTAATGAATAATAATTTGGAGAAAAAGTTATAAGTGCCTTCACTACTAATTCAACCCCCCCCCCCCCAACCCTCTCAGTAGTGATCTATGTTTCCAACAATTGGTATCAGAGAGGGGCTCTCGGTTGCAGCTTAATCACTGGAGAGTGGATATTGAATTTTTTGCAATATTTTTGCAAATTTTTTGAAATGCATCAGCAACGAATTCCAATGCTTCATGAAGGTAAATTTGCAAGTTGGATGATGAAATTGGATTCATATTTTCTATCTCTTGATGAAAATATTTTTCTATCAGTAGAGTATGGAGTAAAAGATGATTTTAATGATAAAGCTAAAGAAATTATTTTTCATGGAATTTCAAGATCTAATAAGTTGTATGTGAAGCATTGTGAGATTGAAAATGAGATGTTGGACAGGCTACAGAATCTATATCTTAGAGGAAATTTTCAGATTTCAGAGATCGAGAAAAATGCAAAGGATTTAACATATTGCAGTGGTAAATCAAGTCTCCTCTCAAGAAGAAGATGAAAGTACCAATTTCTCACAAGATGGATATGAAATCCTTAGTGATAGTGGTGATAGATTGAACATCAATC
Source organism: Pinus taeda (assembly GCA_000404065.3). NCBI lineage: Eukaryota > Viridiplantae > Streptophyta > Pinopsida > Pinales > Pinaceae > Pinus > Pinus taeda. Next base: position 64,366 of record APFE030736003.1, on the reverse strand, counting down.
AAGAGGAACAAAAAGAAGAGATCAGTAGTAAAGATGAAAATAAATCAAATATAATGGTTCTAAAATCCTAAATTAAAAGGCTCACAACTGAAAATAAAGATCAAAAAATGTTTCTGCAAATGTTTGATGAAAAGGAGTGTGAATTCAAAGAAGAAATGTAAAATCTAAAAACTCAGCTGGAAGAAGGAAGAAAAATTGAAAATGTAATCAAGAAGCAGTATAAGGAGTTGGTGGATGAGTGCCAAAAATTGAAAGCTTAAGCAAAATATGAAAGAGAATGATTAGAAAGGATTAGATCTAATGCTCAAGCAACAAGGAGAAAATCAGAAAATGTTGGAGCAGGAAGTAGTAGCATGAAAAAGGAGAATCGTCGATAAAATCACCAGCCATCCAAGAAGTAGAAGAATAAGAGGAGGAGGCAAAAGAAAAAGAATAGAATTGGAAAATGTCACAACTGTGGAATTTGTGGACATATACCAACAATCTGCAATAATAGAGAGATCAAATCTTCTAACTAAAAGGAGAATCCAAGGAGAATTTACATCAAGCCTACATGCAAAGAAGATCACCATCATTCAGGTATAACAATTCATTTTTATAGTTATTGTTTCTCATGTAATGATTTTGGCCATAGGGATATTGACTGTAGGGTGCATGCATGGATTAAAACTCATATCAGTAGAAGATATCAAGCTATTCCTCAGTTCCTTGGTCACATTAAATGTTTTGTGTGTGACAATATTGGCCATAAGGCCAAGGATTATAAGATTCCCATGTGTTATAGGATATTGAATCAGAGAGGAAAATATGCAAGGCCAATAACACAAGAAGAAGAAGGATCAATAGATGAAAGTTTGGAGGAGAAAAGAGAAACAAGGAACTCTCACCAAAAATCGAGGTTTTATTTATCTCGGAGGGGGCATATGGTTTCATCATGACATACATGTATATTTTTAGATGTGCATCCATATATGAAAGAGTTCATGAAGAAAAATTTGCATATTGTAGGAGATGCATGAGTTCAGGGGGAGTTCATGAGGTTTGAAGTGCATTTCCATTTCTGATATATTTCTATTCTAGTTTGATTTTAGTTGGATCAGCTATATTGTTACTAATGGTTTTTGGAGCAACCGCATATTGAGTTCTTGTTGATGTTTTTGGAGATATGACACCCACATGGTTGTCTTATGTGCATGATCAAGGCGTGATGGAGGATCACACATTCATGGGGAGCATTGTTGCTTTCTAATGGAGTTGCAGATGGTTGGAATTGTGTTCCTCTGTAGAAGCATGTAGTACTTATGTTTAGCATTGATTTGAGTTCTTTTTTATGTTCCTTCCATTGAGAATAGTTTATGTGTTGGAATATTATTGCTTATATCTTCTATTTGTAGATGTATCATGTTGTTTCTCATGTGTTTTTGGATTGATGAGACATGAGGAGGATGGTTAGTCTTGCTCATGTGTTTTGATGCATGATGGTGATGAGATATTGTGCATTTATGGAGAGGATGAAATTATGTGTTGCTCACAATACTTTACTGTTGGATCTTATGTTGTTATTCATGATGTATAGTGATGTTTTGTTGCGCATTGATTTTCTTCTAGTATTGTTGTTGCTACCGATTGATGTGTTGCTTATAGCCTTAGTTGATGATATATTATGTTGATGGTCAATGAGCCTCATGATGATGAGGATATGTATTTGTTGTTGTCCTATGACATATCCCTATGTTGTTGCTATTAGTTGATTTTCTTGTTGATGCACATGTGGAGCATGGTGGTGGTTGCTAGTGGTTATCATGATTTTTGCTGCAGGATATTCTTTGTTGGCATGGTGATGGCCAAGGTGCTGAGTGGCCATGCAATATCATATGATGTTGTAAGTTCCTCTATTTTTTACTTCTATGTATTGTGAGCTTATGTCATTTCTCGTGGAGGTCTCATATTTCATGCACATGCCAAATATTACATTTTTATTATTGTTGCTATATGAAGCATATATCATTATTCATTGATGCCATGTACTCATATTATATTACCATATTGGGAATGCATAGATGAGAGCACACTTATGTGCAGATGTAAAAGTTGTGTACCTTTGTTGTTTTATCTTGCTAGCATGCTTCTCATGGAGAGACCCATGGTGTCTAGTATGTCTTGTCATTAGTTATCTATGCGTCAATGGAAGTCCAAGTCATGTATTATTTTTTATAACATTGATGTATCCCCACTACATTGGGTGCATGATGTAAACTTGGGTCCATAAAATTCTTGGTTGGTGATAGAAGAGTGTTAACACCAAAATATCGCACACCTTCTAGTACAATCCAGAAGACATTAAAAGTGTCCTACAGAATGCACGGGTGGAAATTTTTCAATAGAATACATTATGAAGTTTAAAAAATCAAATTTATCCTAAGGTCCAAAGTTTATAAAGGAAAATAAATTAAGGCCAAGCATATATTTATTCGATAAACATGCGTGTGCATGATATAACCTCCAAAAGTCGCTTAGTAGCAAAAGATGATGACTCGGCAATCCGGGACTACTTTACACACTTGGGGTCGACTCTCTGACATGATATCAGCCCAGTACAACTGAATTAGATTTTACTTAGAGATATGTAGCCCTCAATGGAATCCTCTTGTCCTAATTATGTGTCTTTATCATACATGTACCAACAAAGGGAACAAGAATTTAAAAAACTCTATAAAACAGGCCATGGGAGAACCAAAGCATGAGACATTGTTATGCTGGCAATTTTTTTTTAGCAAACCACGATTATATTGTTGAAGCCAAGTAAGTGAAGAGAACTAGCATGCTGACCAAATTGCTTCTAGGAAACCCAATAACTTAGTGAGAGAAGAGGAATCCAAGATTGGAGAGTCTTCACACTTATTTGAGAGAGTGGAGAAACTTGCAAAGAGATTGAGGAAAGAAACCCCCTTGCTGAGGATTTTTGAGCTCCATAGCTCAAAGAATTATCTTCAAGTGTTTGAGGTTCCAATTGTATTCAACCTCTACCACCAGCAATTAATAAAGGGATATTTTTCCATATATTATTGATGTGTTTGCTCCATTTGAGAATATATTTCTTTATGTACCTCTTTTTTTAGTTCATGTTCATGTATACATTGTTTCCACTACTTAAAATGTTTTGTTTATTTAAGTTTGTCCACTAACAACACCAATTTTGACTGTGATCCTTTACAGGGAACAATATATTGATAAGGGGGTGTCTTTTGGTACACTTGTGCTCCAAAAAACACTACAATAGGAATGGCGGTCATATTAATCTCTTTTCATTGATCTAGAGATTGTTTTTGTAGGACATCCTCTCTGCACAACCATCATACAAGGCGTTCTTCACCTCCCTGGATTTTTTACATACCCTTAGGATTTATTCTGAGCCCGCGGAAGTAAAAAATAATTTGATCCTTCTCTCCCACACTCATTTTCCTTTAACAAACATGAGCGCACATTTGTTTCTTTAAAAACTATGAGTGCGTGTTTGTGTCAGAAAAAACTGCACCGTAAACAGAAAGAAAGAAAATCCTTGTATTGTTCATTTTTCTTTTTTCTCAGGTGATTGGAAGCCTTTAGTGAATTACCTTCAACTCTACATTCAATATTTTCTTTTTAGTACCCCTGGTTGCTTGATGAACCATAATTTTTCAAGCAATTAATTTTTTTTATGTATTTTCAAAATACCCACATAGCTTAATTAGGGAGAAAAGTAAGTGGAAAAAATCCACATATGTTTTCAAGTTATTTTGCTTAAATTTTCTGCAAATCTCATAGCTTAATTAGTGAAGCAAGTACGTGGCCCATTATCCACAAATATTTCTGCTAACCAAATCATTTTTTTGGGACTAGGAGCAAATGTTACTAGAGAAAGTAAGTAATCTCTACTTCCCTTGTGTTTCTTAGACGAACCTAGGATTGCATATCCAAAAATATACCCCACATAGTTTAATAAGAAAAAATTAAATTGCCCATAATCCAAAAATATATTTCTTTTTTTCATGCAAGGAATAATCAACACTTAGCATAATTAGAAGGATATTGAAAAGTATCATCGCATATCCACGTCTTATCACACTTTGTATGTTCACTTGCATCACCCACTAAGCCTTCATACACTTTGTACTGAAGAAAGCCTCCAGTTTTTTAGATATTTGGGTAGTTAGTCTATTTTGGCTTACAAAATCACTCCATAAGTGAATTAAGACTCCTTAAAAACAACCATAACTTGAACCAATTCAATTTGCCCATAGGGGCCACCAAACAATTTATAGTTCAGGTTAGGACCATTGCGAGTAGGTATCCCATAAGCCACCATGGTCATGTTACACCTTTGAATCATAGGTGTTGACTTTCTAGGTAGCTTAAAATCCTTCAGTCTTCCCATGAAAAATAATACCCAAGCATGGCAGAGACCTGATTCAAAGGGGGTTCGGCTTAGGTCCAGTGCATGTGGTACTCTTTAGGTCTACCTGGCCCATCTAATGCTCAGTACTGGTAACTGAATACTAAGAAGCTAAAGACTTGAATGCTCACATGGGACGAAGGTACTTAGTGACTAAATATATGGCATCCTTTTCGTATTAGGTGATAGTGTTGGTAGCACTTAAGCCTCATTACCATTACTTTGGTTGATTCTTCGGCCACTGGAAAGTGTCGCTAGTTCTTTTGGGATGTTGCCCCAAGACTCATTAGAGGACATATTCGCAAGGCCCAGTTACTTTGAGAGTGGACAGGATGATTAGGTATTCATAATGTTTTTTATCATACACAACAAACAAAAACCTTTTTCATGTTTGCTTGATTACATAGTTTAAATTAAAGGAAAATAAATCGTTTATATTTTCTCTTTATTTTATGTATGTGATCTAATTGCATTGATATTTATCTCCTTTCCTCACTAAATAGAAAGTAGCGCACACTCTAAATCAACACAATAGGGGACCTCATGGCTTCCCGTCGATCTAGATATTTTTTATACCTCCCCCCATTGTTGAGAGGGGTGTTAGGACTCCCATTGTTTAGGCAGAGAGGACGTCACTCAACCACCATTATTGGGTCTTCCTTTATTCGTGCAACTTTGCTCAGAACTCCCCCTTGGAAAAGTACACCCTTCACCACTCTAGAAGGATCCCCACATGCTACCCCCTTTGGGAGTGCACACACCTCTCCTCCAGACAGTCCCCAAGATACCCATCGTGGTAATTCTCTCGTGACATCCACACAGAGGACTATGTTGCATATAGTTGTCCAAAATCATGTTACGGTGGCAGGTAATGCACAGATCCCAATATTAGCCTCACTAAAACTACCATATTTAAGCAAGCTAACCAATGACCAAATCTCCCATCTCCAAAATTGGCTAGTTATGCCCACCAAGATCCCTTCAAACATTCTAAAGTTTGAGGGAAAAGAAGGCAAAGACCCAGGAAACCATGTCATGAAATTTCACTTATGGTGTTCATCTAATAGTATCACAGAAGACACAATTAGATTATGACTATTTCAACACACCCTAATTGGGCTCGCCACGAAATGGTATGTGGACCAGCCCTCTATGTCACACGTGAGCTTTAGCTCATTAGCTACTGCTTTCCTCACCTTCTTCTAGCTCCCAGTCCATCATGATTCAGGTCTGGAACTCCTCACCAATTTCAAACAAACACCCGCTACTCACATCTCAAACCATCTCCATGAATGGAGAAAACATCGTAGCATGTGAAAAACCTAGTTTGAAGATAAAGTCCTCCTGGACATATTCCTGAGATCCCTCACATATGAAATCTCTAAGCACGTGGAAAATTCATCCTCGCAAACTGAGGAAGAATCCATTAGTAAATCCCAGTAGCTGGATCTTATCTATACCCAATATGGGTACATTTATCATGTGCTTCGAGATGTGCCATGCATGTAAACTTATAAAGATATCCCACGCACATCTAGTAGTGTTGACTAATTAATGGGGTCCCTATCCCAAAATCACCACAACAACAACTACCAAAACCCTGGGTATTGTTTCAATGGCCAAGCATGTGATGCTACCCATAACACACCACCATTGCAACATTCAAGGTACTATAATGGTCAAACCACACCTATGCATAATATAGTCAACAGGGTTAACCAATACCAGCCCTCGCAAGGAGGCACGTATCTTCCCGCTCAGGGAAACCAATAATCCGCTTGTAGTACGGAAAAAATGTCGTCTCCGCCGAGTTAGTATGTTAACCAGGTACAAGGAAACCAATATTCTCCTTTCCCAGCACAACAACAGAACATCCCACTAGCGCAAAATAATGCACGGGTGAATCTAGTGCAACCTTCTCTAGATTCACAGCAACAATCGAAGGAACAAATAAATTCAATTAATCCTTCCAACGCTAATAAGAAAAAATAAAAAATAAAGACAAAGAGAGAACCCTAGTTAGGGGGGAAACAATCAATAGCAACCCCCAAGGCCACCAAGAAGGGATAGCCCCAAACAAAACCAAAACTAGGGTACGACCAACAATAATGCATAGAAACAAGGCAAGAACACTAGTCTGCAGATTAATTATGTATATACTATCTGTGGAGAGTACGGTCATTATACCCACCACTTTCCTCAACTTCCTGACCTAAAAAGGATACAAGAAAATAAAGGGCAAGGCGATCAACAAGCTGCAGTGATGTTGGACCCCTTCCCCCATCAGGGAGTCATTAACACCCAACAACAAATTCCCCAAACACATCCATCTGGAGTGAACCTCCATAACGCCCCTAGTCATGATACTTTCATGAAAGGGGAATATATCCTTTTGCAAACAAGGAATTGAAGTTATGAAGCCCCTCTAGAGCCCAATTTGTCCACCTTGGCTATGAAAATACCTACAGGGCCATTGACTATGCCTCAACCTTTTGTAGAAGCCATGCCGAAAATGTTCAAAGGACCCTTACAGTGCACAACACAGAACTCGAAAGAAGCCCATAACTATAGCATAGTCGACAACTTAGCATAATCACCATCACCTATGTCAGTGCTTGAAGTCTTGTAAACATGCCCAACCTAATGAAAACCCTACATTCCTCTCTAGACACTGATTCCTACCTCATGGTATTCAACTTAAACAAAGCTACTCCATGGCTACCCCCAACCATCGCTTTCCAAATCATTGTCTCAGTCCAGAATATCAACATCCATCATTGCATCATCAACGAAGGGGCTTCCACATGCATCATGTCCAAATCCGTTTGGCAGAAATTAGGATCCCCTGAACTTAAGCCTTCTTACATAACACTCGGATCATACGACATATGCCCTTCATGTTTAGAAATTTATTGCATAACATTAATAATTACTGAGAGGAATAAATATAAAAATAACTAGCAACAACCATAACACATAAACACAAATGTTTATCCAGGAAAACCCCAAATCTGGGGAAAAACCCAACCTAATAAGATCTCATTGGCATTGGCCAAAACCCTCGCCAATCTGACCACGTGAGCCTTCATCGCTCACTTTCAGGTCTTGCATTACAATGAAGTCATTCCAACCTTTTATAAGCTCCATTACATATAATACCATGGGCAGAATACTATGGGTGCACAATACCATGTGCCCCAAGACTGTCACTGTTTAACCTGGTCAACTTTGACTCTATCCTGAGTCAAGTTTACCTAACAATTCCCCCCTTAAACTTGACTTGGGTTTCCTTGACTAACTCCAGCCAAACCTGCTAAGTTAGACAATCCCGCTCACTTGAGCCCGTACCCCCCTCAAAGTTTTTACTCGAGGTATTGTTAACCTGACATCCCCCTTATCACCTAGGTCTAACCCATATTTTACCGGTGATCACTGAGGGGTACACATGCCTTACCAGATCTTACAGTAGTATGCCCATTTACATGCAATAATTTTGACTTCATTAAAAAAAAATTGTTTATTGCTGTTACGATTCTGAGCCATCCTCTTTCAATTTGATTTGCTCAAAAACTTCTATCAAACCACTCCAACTACGAGCCCGATGAGAACCTCGTAGCTTCTAGCACCGCTGGCCTCACGTAGCAGAAAACAAACAATTTTCAAAACCGCATGAACAATTTTCTTCTACTGACCTTATTTAAATAGCCGCATGAATCCCGAACAATTCGTCAGCATGTTCCAAACCGGTAAATATCACAAATGCACTGCAATCCCTGGCAGTTATGGCACTATCTTCCGCACATTTTCCTCGAGGTTTTCCGCGTACGATTGTTACACCATTATTTTCCAAACCCATATCTGTAAAAAAGCTGCATTGATCTCATTAGGCACTATAAACCCCTGGCATCAAAGAATCCCTTTGAAGCCAATATCTGGCTCTGATACCGGATGTTAAAAAATTTACTTCATAACATTAACAATTACTGAGAGGAATAAATATAAAAATAACTAGCAACAACCATAAACACATAAACACAAATTTTTATCCGGGAAAACCCCAAATCCGGGGAAAAACCCAACCTAATAAGATCTCATTAGCATTGGCCAAAACATTGGCCAATTCGACCAAGTGAGCTTTCACCGCTCACTTCTAGGTCTTGCATTACAATGAAGTCCTTCCAGCCTTTTCTAAGCTCCATTGCATATAATACCTTGGGCAGAATACTATGGGTGCACAATACCATGTGCCCCAAAACCATCATTGTTTAACCTGGTCAACTTTGACTCTATCCTGAGTCAAGTTTACCTAACACCTCAACCCTCGCCGGTTTATACCCTAGCATGCCAGTTAAGTTGGATGGAAAACTATGTTAATAGACATCGAAGTACTCGACGCCCAATTGTATTACAACATCCTCCTAGTTCGAAGCTATATGTACGAAATGCCCATAGTCACCTCATCAGTGTTTAGAGCAATTATGTTCCCCCACGATGGGAAGGTCATTACCATTGATCAACTCACATACTATGAGAAGGCAACTTTACCCACACTATATGGCATGTTTCTCTTAGTATCATCCTCCCATGAGGTGATCACTACTTACACTGAGCTCATCTCGGGTCAGTTTAAGCTATCAACCTTCCTAGGAACATTACTAGGATACCGTCCAGTAAGACAAGATCTTGTCCCAAATACCGAAGCATTGGTGTACATGATGACTTCATCAAACACCACCCCAAAATCAGAACTAGTTTTAGATACCACACCACCGACAATGGATAAATTCATTACCTTACCTCGTGCTATTACACAAACCCCCATTTTATGCCCCCACCCATATTTGTCTCGCACCAAGCCACAACAACTCATACATTACCAAATATGGCTCTCATGATACCAGTTTGGTATCTAGTTCCCATGACCATGTCGGTCGAGGTGAGACACATTCCAATAGGAAATATCCCTATACCTCCATCTCAAGAAACCACCCTTACTCGAAACCATCCTACACCTACACCATCCGGTGTCTGCGAAAAGGCTAAACAACATGGTAAAAAATGAGAGTCCGCAAACTCATCTACGGCCCTACAACCTTGTGCATTATGTGAAGAATTTGGGCACCTAACCTACATATGCCCTAAATTAGATCAGTTAACAACTCTCATGAACGCCATCAAAACATCGCCAACAGTAGCTCCACCAAAAGGAGCAAAAAACGTACCTTTGCGTAATAAAGAAATATGTACCAGCCATGAGTGCACTATATGTGAAAAACATGGGTACTATACTCATCATTGTCTTGGCATCCCTCAATATGGAGAAACATTAAACACACTCATTCTAACCAATATGAATGAGCCAATAATTCCAAGCAACTCTCAAATGGACAATAAATGCCAAAACATCTTCTACATTCAAGAAGAGGAATCTTCATGCTCTAAAAAATTGGCTTACAACACATGAAGGCAACATAAGTAGCAACACCCATCCTCTTCTTTACCATGTGTTATGCGTGACAAACCTACTCATCCAATGAACCTCTGCCCCGAACTGCAAACATATTCCCAAAACCACCCACCTACCTAGGTTGCTCAAAAAAGAAAACCTAGGCACCAACGACATATATGCACGATCTGTGAGGAAAAGCATCATACGAAGACTTGCCCACACCTTCTCAAGTTTCACAAAGAATTGAGTTTTGTACATAAATTCATGAACAAAAACCCTGATATGTTGGACTCAGATACAAAATCTGCAAAACCCACTTGCCCACTTGGTGAAGAAGGATCCCTAGATATCCTATGTGTGTTTGAGGAGAAAAGGCAGCCAACAAAATTAGACATTTCACCTCCCATCACCATCACCAGACCAGACTAAGCCAAAAGTAACCCAAAACCATCTGACCAAGAAAATAAACCATCACATGTGGCCTATGTTATAAACCCAATCATTTGATCAATAAATGTCACAAACTAAGTAGGTTCAACAACATTTTCCACAGTGGCCCACATCTCCCACAAGTACCTCTCCAACCAAGAGAAGGTCACATGATTTTATTGTCACATATGCTCTCAATTCCACCACATAAGGAGTTTTCAGTACCTTGCACAGTTTCGTGCAGCAAGAGCATCACTAAAACCAATCTATACCAACCAACCATGTCGTAACAAGACCACGAATCAAACATGGATACCCCTAGAGGATATTTTATCGAGCAACAACAAGGAGGCCTCAACATCCCATACTATGAGTAGTACTGCCTCTCATACATTCTATTCGGTCAGTATCAAACCACTACAGGTAAACTCTACTAAATCTTCTCATAACATGAATGATACCTATATAATGTATGCATGTCTAAAAAAGGAATCCCTGGTAAAAGAGGGTAAAGGCCTTGTTCGATCGCCACATCGCCCTTGGACATTCATCAAGGGGGAGTTAGTCCTCTGCTACGATGTCACCTAGGAAGCAGTAGGACTTGGAAAACTCGAAACTCTTCGAAAGGGCCCATACATCATCAAGAATTACCTCCACAAGGGGGAATACATACTATCATAGCTCGATGGGACTTGCCTAAAAAATCTCATCAATGGTCTATACCTCAAAAAATTTCATCCATAAAATGCTAGAGTAAACATGTATGTACAGTGACTTATTTTTTATGATGATCACCTCAACATGAATTTATTCTAAACAAACCATTCTCTCATTGCAAGTCAACAGATGGATCTTCTGCCAGCTTATCACCACGGGTTTGTTAACGTTGTGTCTCGATGGTCACAAAATCTCACTGCTACAACATGGACCATATACTCCCCTGACCGAACACCTCATCTCTTTCATGGACTTTGTATCGAGTCAACCACCAATAATAAAGCAGAATATGACGCCCTCATAGGCCTATTGGTCAATGCCCACCACCTAGGTATCTGTATCCTGCATGGATTCCTTGATTCCCAGCTCATAGTATCGCAATTAAACATGACTTTTCAAATCTATGATCCATGGATTTTGCATAAATATGTGCATGAACAGAGGTTAGCTAGATATTTTGATCAAATCACATTTACACATATACCAAGAGATCAAAATCATATAGTTGATTGTATCGTTAATCAAATCCTAGACTGGCATGCATCACATATATATAACCATCAAGATATATAAAACATAAAGATAAGATACATCCAGAAACATAAATGCAGACATACACTAAAATTATAGACACATGTATCATGTTGACACCTAATTATTGGGATTGGGTGGACATTTGTAAATAATGTAAATAGTAAATAATGGAAAATGAAGAGACATCAGGAGGTGAAGCCCAAGAGTCTCTCCCTCCTGTATATAACCATGAGTAATATTGATGAATAAACAATTTGATTTGAGGAGTTACCTCCTGGCCTGACATGGTATTAGATCCAGCTCTATTTTTGGCATCCCATTTTTCCCTTGTAACTCCCTTCTACCATTCTTTTTGTAGTCTGTCCTCCACCCCTCTATCACGTTGAACACTCCTATCTCTGTTCTGAATATTTTTTAAAAGTAACACCTCTGTCTCATGGTTCAAATAGTTCATGGCATTCTCTTAACAGTGCCCATGGATATGTCTACCTCTATTCATATTTTTGTTGCGTGGAGGACTGTGGAGAAATGAGTTGCGATACCAGTCGAAATATTCTCCTTGGAGCTACGATATTGGCATGACTGTGTTTTGTGCCTGCCTAGTGAACATTTCTTAACATTGAAACCTCTATTGGTATGACCACTAATTCTATGTTGGCATGGAGATTGTGAGTGTGTTTTCTTTCAAGACTGTTGAAATGCAGTATTTATGCATTCATTCTTGCATTGGATTTTTATGAGTGTGAATTTTAATATCGCCGATATTTTAATATGAAAAGTGTGGTATGGTGAATGTTTCCTCCCTCAGTATTCTAGTGACTATTTCCTCCCTCATCATTCTGGTGACTGTTTCTAACCTCAGCCCCTCGACCACTCCCCGTTCATAACACCCCTATGTGGCATGTTCATTGTCTTAAACAGTGCAGAACTGACTCCAATATTTTTGGCTTTGTGACATTGACTCCCCCATACCGATCCCTGACTCCTATACATAGTCGGCCCAAACTCCTGCACAGTCAGCCCCTGTGGTTTCTCCTTCCATCCTTTCACATGGTTGGTCGAACTCACAACAAACACAGGTTTACCTACCACCGGTTTATAATCTCAGCCATTAACCATATATATAACTCATATATAATACCTTCTCCCTTACCACTCTACTCGCAACTCTGATACCACCACTCGATGTTGCTCCAAACATGTGTTTTCCATTGCACCAGTTAATACTTTCCCCACAAACCACCTCCCCCATATAATACCTTTGTCCTCTATATATCAGAGTGCATTTTTTACAAAAAATACCACTAAAAGTGCATTTTTTTTCACCACAAGAGTTATTTGTTTTACACAATACACATTTTTAAAATGCATTCATTAATATCTATCGTGGGAGTGGTTTTCACCAGAAAGGAGAACTATCCTGAGCGGTCTCGGAAGATAAAACACACTCTCATTTTCAATGAGTTGTGGAAAGGAGTCCATGAAGGTGTAGGAGACAATGCAACTAAAAAGCCCACTTCAGACAAGGACTTCGCCATTTGGGAAAACAGGAAAAACAAGGCCTATGTCTTGATTGCAACATCTGTAAATGAAGAGGTGAATCTCCATATTTCACCATTTTTAAATGCCTTTGAAGCCTTACAGAATTTGAAGGAACTCTATGACTCACACTCTAAACTTGAAGTTGTCTGATTGATTATTAAATTGTCCAGTCTTGAATTAAAAATGATGATCCTCTTGCTTTGGCATCAAAAGTAAGATCTAGTATGCATGATATAAAAGTCACTAATGTTGAACTAGACATTCTTCTTATAGCTTTTCTCAAGGCACTTTATCCCACTTATTCAAATTATCTGAAGTCATTGCAAGCAAATGGAAACCTCAAAGAGATTACCTTTGACTCCCTTGTGAAAAAGTTTTTTGAGAGAGAGAAGGCTTTTGGGAAAAATGTAGTTCCTCGGTCTTCTAAAGAAGTTGTGTGTATTGTACATAGAGAGAAATACCATGCTCAATATTTTTTTAGAGGAACAGGCAGTCGAAGAACCTTGGCTCGGGTTCTTGGCCAACTTTATTGCAGAGGTATTGTCAATCATGAGTGGAGTAGAATGCACTTGTTTTACCTGCAAATATTCCATAATTTTCCTGAGCCACACAATTTCTTTTGTTGCCTCAGCTGCTACCACATATTCTGCCTCTGTTGTGGAATCTGTTGGAACTAATTTTTTGCGTGATCTCTAGGAGACAGCTCCTGATCCAAGACTCATAGCATAACTAGAAGTAGATACCCTAGTTTCTTTGTCTCCATCGAAGTCTAAATCAAAGTATCCAATCAAGCTAAAGTCGCCCATCTGTGTATGCTTGATTCCAAAGTCTTGAGTTCCCTTCAAGTACTTTAGAACTGTTTTTGCAGCAGACCAATGCCCCTCACAAGGCTTTTTCATAAACCTGGAGAGGATTCCAGTAACAAACGAAATGTCTGGTCTAGTAGTGGTCAGGTAGTTGAGACTTCCTACAAGCTGTCTATACTTTGTTGCATCCTCAAATTCTTTTCCTTCAATGGATGGAGCTTTAAGTTTTGTTCCATTGGAATAGTTAGAGGATGCAGTCAGCCATGCCAAACCTTTTCAACAAATCTCCAATGTACTTCTTTTGAGAAAGGAATATGGACTTCAGATGTTGAGTTACTTCAATACCAAGATAATAATTAACATAGCCCAAATCATTCATTTCAAAACATTTCCTCAATTCCCTCTTTATGGATGCAATGTAGCTCTCATTGTTCCCTATCATCAAAAGATCATCTACATATACCACAAGTTATACAACTATTTTTCCAACTTTCTTGAAAAACAAAGTTGCATCATCAAGATCATAATGTTTGAAATTGAGTTTCAGAAGATGCTCAATTAGTTTTTCGTACCAGGCTTGTGGTGCTTGTTTGAGTCCATACAAGTATTTTGCAAGTTTGCATACTTTATGTTCATGTCCTTTCACAGCAAATCCTTCATTTTGGGACATAAAAACATTCTCTTTTAGATATCCATTCAAGAAAGCATTTTTTACATCCATTTGATGGACTTTCCAACCATTCTAAGCTGTTAGCGCAAAGAGTGTCCAGATGGTAGCCCATTTTTCTGTGGGGGAAAAAGTCTCCTCATAATTGACCCCTTCCTTTTATGTAAAATATTTTGTCACAAGCCTGGATTTGTGCTTGTCAAGTGAGCCATCAACTTTATACTTGTTCTTGTAGACCCACTTGTAGCCAATTGGTTTGGTTCCCAATGGAGGTTCAACCAGCTTCCAAGTGCCATTCTTTATCAAGGCATCATACTCCTTTTGCATCACTTCTTTCCATTCATCATGCGAAGTGCTTCTTTGAAGGAAGTTGGTTAAAAATCTGTAGACAGATTCAATTCACAATCATAAGAAACATCCATATCAATAGGTAAAATAGAGGCATCTACATCACCTCCATTTTGTCGGGTTGAATTTCTTGTTCCTGTCTTTCCAACCTCATCAGGATGAACATTTTCAAGTGTTTTTTTCAGCCACTTTGGGGGACCTTTCTGAGATGGTCTAGGCTGCTCGGTTGATTGAGTTCGGACTGAATCAAGATTGAGTCTCCCAATTCTTTCAATCACATCACTCAAAGTATCATCAGTGGTTGGAGTTTCATGTGGGGGAGAGAATGCTTCAGAAGAATATTCCACAGGTTAATCCAGTATAGGAATCCCCCTTCAATATGTGGAATATGATTATAAAATTCTTGAAATGATTTTGCATTTGTGAATCTATCCAAGTGATCAAGTTTTCGCTCAACAACATTATCAGCTTTGGATGGTTCAAGAAAGATTACATCTCTAGATACAACAAACTTATTATTGACTTCATCATAGAGACGGTATTCTTTGGAGGTGTTTGAATACCCCAAGAAGATACATTTACGACTCCTTGCACCAAGTTTGTTTCTATGTACCTTTGGTATCAAGGCATAACAGGTGGAACCAAAGACCCTGAGATGCTTTACCGAAGGAATGTGCCCATACCACATTTCATAAGGAGTCTTGTTTCTAATAGCATTAGATGGAAATCTATTCTTTACATATACAACACATAAAACTGCATCAGTGAAAAACATCAATTTTACATTCTTGGAAAACATCATGGAGCGCACCATATTTAAGATTGTCCTATTCATTCTTTTAGCTACTCCATTTTGTTGGGGATTATAAGGCATAGTTGTTTGATGTTTGATCCCATGTTGACGAAGATAGCTTTCAAATTAATTTGAAGTGTATTCTTTTCCATTATCAGTACGAATAGAGCCAATATGAGATTGTGCATCATTTTCAATCCATGTATGAAAGTTCTTGAAAGTTTGAAAAGCATCAAATTTGTTCTTAAATAAATAAACCCAACACATTTTGGTGTAGTCATCAATAAATGTCATCATATATTTATTTCCATTTGTAGACGGAATAGGCATTGGACCACATAAATCTAAATGAATGAGTTCAAGTTTTGTATGTGATCTGGAATGTGAATCATGAAAAGACTGTTTGCTATGCTTTCCTAGAATGTAAGCATCACTTTGCTTAAGTTTCCTAGGAATTGTAGGCAAACCAGTAACACCATTTTTCTTCAACAAGCGGAGGTTGTCATAGTTCAAGTGTCCAAATCTAGCATGCCATAATAAACTTGATGGAAATGTACATTCATCAAAATGAGAAATTTTGTGCACGAGCAAAGGTACCTTGCAGCTTGAGAATCCTTTCTTCTTCTATCCTCATCATGACAAATGAGTGATGTGATGTTTTTCTCACCTTAACCTTACCATCAAACATATGAATGGAGTGCCCTTGCTAGTAGATGTGGACCAAGGACAACAAGTTTCTCCTCAATATCATGCAGAATAAATTCAAGAAGACTAGGGAATTTAAGCCTGATTGTGCTAAGCCCAGATGGCTTGAGTTTTGATTTGTATGAAAAGTATACTGCTCCATCAACATTTTCAGTAAATTGTTCAAACAAATCTCTTCTAAAATTCATGTGGCAAGTTGCTTCTGAATCAAGCAACCAATCATTTTTCCAAGAAGAAAGTGAAGCATTAAATAAGTCTTCATTTACTCTAATATTACAGTGTGCCACAACATAGTGAGCGGATTCAGGTGCTTTACCTTTCTCCTTGTCATTAGTTTTACCTTTGGGTTGGTTTCTTTCTTTCTCAATTCTATCCCAAGGCAACTTGCATGTGGATGCATCATGTGATCCATCTCTATTGCAACGTATGCAATGCAAATATAAATTTTCACCTTTAGAGTGTCTACCCCCCCTGCGTCTGAAATTTCTTCAACCACCTCTTCCTCTGGAAGAATATTGAGCAAGATTCTTGTCTCGATGTGCAATACACACATTCCCTTCAGAAGAGTGAGGATCTATCTTCTTCCCAAAATCTTTCACTCTTTCAGATTTTTTTTTTCAGAACGGACTCAAAGGTAATTTCTTTGAGGTTTCCATTTGCTTGCAATGACTCAAGATAATTTGAGTAAGTGGGATAAATTACCTTGACAAAAGCTATCAGAGGAATGTCTGGTTCAACATTAGTGACTTTGATATCATGCATAATAGATTTTACTTTTGATGCAAGAGCAAGAGGATCATCATTTTGTAATTCAAGGCTGAACAATTTAATCATGAGTTGAACAACTTCAAGTGCAGAGTGTGAGTCATAGAGTTCCTGCAATTTTTGTAAGGCCTCGAAAGCATTTGAAAATGGCGAAATATGGTGACTCACCTCTTCATTTACTGATGCTGCAATCAAGGCATAAGCCTTGTTGTTCTTATTATCCCAAATGGTGAATTCCTTGTCTGAGGTAGGTTCTTATGGTTCTTTTTCTCCATCTCCAACACACACTCCTTTCCACAGCTCATTAAAAATGAGAGTGTGTTTGATTTTCCGTGACCATTCAGAATAGTTCTCCTTGCTGGTGAAAACCACTCCCACAATAGATATAAATGAATGCATTTTAAAAATTTGTGCTGTAAAAACACTTCTAATGGCAATGTAAAAAAAAGAATTGCACCTCTAGTGTTAAAAAATGCAATTCTCGTGTGAAATTGGGAAAAAAAAATCACTTTAATATATAGGACAGAGGTATTTTGTGGGGGAACAGTGGAAGGGAGGTATTAAAAAAAATTGGAGTTATTTACTGTGCAATGGAGTTATATGGAGGAGTGCATTTGTATGGAGGAGCGCATTTGTATGGACTGGGAGTGGTGTATGACGAGGATGAAAAGAATGGATTTATATGGAGGCACAATGAGTGGTGGGACTGGTGTCGTGAGTTAAGAGGGAGCAGATACCCTATGTCGGATATACGTGGAGAAGCGACAACGTGGGAGGAAGGGCCATATGGGAGCAACGACAACATGGGAGGAGGGTCCGTATGGGCAACGTTTACACGCAGCATTTTATAACAAGAGCGATCGCTGTGAAGTTTTACAACAGTGTGGACATACCGGATATATGTGGAGAGGCAAACGTATTGGAGAGCCAACATATTGGGAGAGTAGAGGGGAAGTTTGTGAATATCACATATTTCACAGTTACGATTCTGCTGCGTGTAACCTAGAAGTGGTATGGCCACACAACGTATATAACAAGCAGCGGTAGGCCTTTATAATATGACAGTGTGCAAATCGTATGGATTATGGGAGGTGCTGGACAATGTGGGAGTGATAATATGGGAGTATATACTTTCATAACAATGCATTCGTAACAATATAAAGCAGTGTATTAAATAGCATGAGGGAGGTTTTATGAATGATACCAGTGTGAGGGAGGTGTTATGAAAACAATGTTGAAAACAGTCCAGCTCAGAGCCACAATGGCACCACAACAATCGAGTCTTGTCCCACAGTGGCATTCTCAGCTCAGCCATCGATTCTTCTTTTGCAAGTTTTGGACTCAGCAGAGTTTTGATTTGGCAGTGCTACTATCTGAATTGGAGGTGTCAATATCAGATGCTGGAATAGGCACCATAGTACACTTAAAGGTGTTAGTTCTGAAATATGGGCAGAACAAAGGCAAAATAAGTAGAATAGGCAGAAAATGAGTTACAAGGGCAGGAATGCTAAAAATAGAGTTGGCTCTGATACCATGTCAGGCCAGGAGGTAACTCCTCAAATGAGATTATGTTTATTCATTTGGGTTGTTCATAGTTATATACATGAGGGAGTGACTCTTGAGTTTCATCTCCAAGTGACTCTTCATTTTCCCTTATTTATTATTTACACTATTTACAATTGTTCACCCAATCCCTATGATTAGGTGTCAACAAAAATAGTTGTATATCTTGTGGTATATGTAGATGTTCTTTTGATTACAGAGAACAACGAGAGCTACATTGCATCCATAAAGAAGGAATTGAGGAAAGTTTTTGAAATGATTGACTTGGGATATGTTCACTACTATCTTAGTATTGAAGTAACTCAACATCTTAAGTATGCATTCCTCTCTCAAAAGAAGTACATTGGAGATATGTTAAATAGGTTTAGCATGGCTGGGTGAAATCCTTTGACTACTCCAATGGAATAGAACTTAAAGCTCAAATCCATTGAAGGAAAATAATTTGAGGATGCAACAAGGTATAGAGAGGTTGTAGGAAGTCTCAACAACATGACTACTACTAGATGAGATATTTCATTTGTGGTTGGAATCCTCTCCATGTTTATGCAAAAGCCTTGTGAGGGACATTGGTCTACTACAAAAAGAGCTATAAAGTACTTGAAGGGAACCCAAGACTTTGGACTCAAGTATAAACAGTTGGGCGACTTCAACTTGATTGGATACTCTAATTCAGACTTCGATGGAGACAAAGAAACTGGGGTATCTACTTCAAGTTATATTATTAGTCTTGGATTGGGATTTGGCTCCTGGAGGTCATGTAAACAATTAGTTCCAGCAGATTCTACAGTAGAGGAAAAATATGTGGCAGCAGCTAAGCCAAGAAAAGAAATTGTGTGGCTCATGAAAATTATGGAAGATTTGCAAGTGAAACAAGTACATTCAACTCCACTCATGATTGGAAACACCTCTACAATAAATTTTTTCAAGAACCCATAGTTCCATGATCGAACAAAGCACGTCGATACAAAATACCATCTGATTCAACATCATGTTGAGGCCAAGACAATCTATCTACACCATTGTTCCACTAATGAGTAGATTGTAGATGTCTTCACCAAAGCTCTTGGAAGAGAAACATTTTAAAGATTTGGAATGATGCTTGGACTCACCAACATCCTTTTAGATTAAGAGGGGAATGTTGACACATAATCATTGGGATTGGGTGAACATTTGTAAATAATGTAAATAGTAAATAATGGAAAATGAAGAGACATCGGGAGGTGAATCCCAAGAGTCTCTCCCTCCTGTATATAACCATGAGTAATCTTAATGAATAAAAAACTTGACTTGAGAAGTTACCTCCTAGCCTGACATATCACATCATAAGAGCCACCAAAAAATAACCTCGTATATACATAAAAAAAATATATGAGTACAAAAATCACTTGCCCACGACCAGGAGGAATAAGTAAAAAAACACAGGGGAGCATCCTCATAAATGGGTACTTGCCTTGGTACATACATCATCTCGACAAAAAGAAAAAATAAATAGCAAGTCTACCTAGCACCCTAGTGGCCCAATCTCCACATCTGGAGCCAATATAGGACTAGCTGTAGTCATAGCCAGAGTAATATAGCGTAAAATTGGTCGATGTTCCCGTTCCAAGAACATTGTATTCTCAACCACAACCTCTAGTAGGTTGGCCCATCCATCAAAGGGCAACCCTCTGCTCAGGAACTCAACTTGTCCCTTGCAATCACAATAACTTCGTAACTCCGCCTCAGTAGCCGCTAATCATGCCTCTACATCCTAAGCATGTGCAACTAGTCTCTCTATATCTATCACCCCCTCTCCAGAGGGCCCACCAATCTCATACTAGAGTCATTGCGTGAGGAACTCTACACCACCCTAACGAACAATCGATGGCCTCACCACCCTTGGTCTCTGTGGAACAGGGGAAACCCCTCCAACACCCAAGTGCCTTGGATCATGGCCTCCTAGATAGGCTAGTAAACATCCCTACGACCCTGCATCTACAAGTAAACAAAGCATAGTGCCAACATCATCGTAAATTCAAAGCCATAAATACATGAAAATACACATATGTATAAAAATGCAGAAATAAAAAATATACTTGTTGGTCCCCAGGCAGCACTTGGAGGAAGCCTCATATATGAATCTCCCTAGAAGTTGATTTCATGGTACAGAAACTCCAGGATCAGCTATGGGTTGGAGTCAAACCAACCCTCTACCATGGCATTCTAGTAACACCCCACCACTCCACCACCCTCCCTCGGCATCGCCCCTCCCCAACGGTGCATGCGAGGATCCTGAGAAGGTCTTCCAGGTACTTCAAGGACCATGTGAAGCATGAACACCCAGTTATAGAGTATGTTGCAGAGCACACTCCCATAACAAAAACTCTTCAACGTCCCATGTTGAACCTATGTAAGTTGGCACAGCATCCCTTGATGCAGAAGTCTTTCCTAGTCAAAAAATTGTACCCCCTGTAGCCATTGTAACATTGTTATGTGTGGCCCCGAACACTGGTTGGAGGATTCCGACCCCACCATTCTGAAAATCATAGTCGGCGCTTCTCACTCAGCTAAGTTCAAAACTATTGCAATCCTAACGCAACCCTCCTCAAAAGGGTTAGGGCCATATTGACCTTCCCCCAGAGCCCAAACATGAATATCTACATGCCCAGTTGGTAGTGAATAGGGAAGCACCTTCCCGTGTGGCATCAAATTTGTCATGAAGTATATATCAATCTGCACGAATATCGGGAGGTCTATAAGTTGTATGACCATCATATGACTGTATGCATCCAAGAATCACACCAAAAATTGCAGGAACCTATCCTACGACCTCATCAAAGGGTTCTAAAGAAACTTGACTAACCCCAACTATACTAATTGCTGGCTCGCTGTGGGATCCTATGGCACAGCAATCCAGAGAGTCACCCAGTCTCTCTCCCACCAAATCATCCTGTCACCCAGGATGCCACATGTCAAAAAAGTGAACCCCTCGAGTTCTCAAAAATTAGCAAACTTCCTCCATTGTGCACTTGTTTCCAAAATAGGCGCACTATACACGTGCCTGTATCTTGTATAGGCACACACACATTGCACAAACCTCTAAGAAATACGTCACAAACCCCGAAAGGGCTCATCATGTAATTCCCAAACTTAGACACATGCAACACATGTCTAAGTATACCTTTTCTGCAGTGTCTTCGCACAAAACTCCAAGTTTTGCGCAAATACCACACAACTCATGATGAGTCACCCACATGGCCAGTTATGTTAATCCTAAAATAGGTCATACAAGGGACCCCTGTACGTCCTACCTAACCTAGAAAATCCAAAATTACAAAGGATAAGACTCAAGCTCTTACCTAGCTCTCTCCATGCGAATCTCGGGTACTAAGGCTGACCGCAATGGCAAGAAAAGCTTTGAGAATGTTATCTGACCTTCACAACTCAGTAATGCAAATGAGTGATATTTTCGCCCCTTTGCGCTATCTATCTCCCTTTTTTCCATCCTTTGGGATACATTACAAAATCCTGGGATCTCCATTGACAAAACTGAAAGAGACGTGAAGATAAGTCCCACGACATCTTCATCATGGAACCCTCTGTGCCAATAAGTGCAAAAAATCATCTTTTGGCTTGTCGCACATGTCAGGTACTTCTCTAGCTCTCTAAGTTACATAATATCCATTTATATGTATGTATTGAATAATTATTTCACTTCAAGTTTTGGTTGTATCCATTGCAGGAACATCACACATGGTCGACGTCAACCAATAGCCCGATAAGAATATAACAAGAGAAAGTATCATTATCCACACAACATGATTTGCTTCCTCCTAAAGCTTTTCATATTCTGACATCATTTCTCAAAAATTAACCATAAGGTCCATCATCTTGACCATGTTTATCACCATCACACCCTTGTATATGGTAAATATTCACGCTGTTCAATAGAACCCCCCTTAATGGCCCTCTTCATGGTCGTAGACCCCTTTTCACTAAAAGGAGCCATGACCACTCACTCCAGCCAGGGAACCATCTCACATGCATATTTGGAAGTTTAGCCTCATTGCACTACATTCAATATGCATACACCCCAATTCTTGGTCCCTCTCACAACACTAAATGGATGCACCTTTATGTCTTACATTTGGCCTATCATTCATCCATATCGCATAGCCCATTTGTATCATGTCATCTTCCTCACCCACCTAACACGGATTCCAACCAATGGGGCCCCCACCCTCATTAGATACACCAAACCTTTACACATGTTATTGTCATCACAAGGCACATGTATCCATGGTTGTACATCCAACCCACCACCTATTATTTTGGCAAGTGTACAAAGATTTTTTTCAAAAAAAAAAAATCTCCCATCCACATCTGATCTTTACAAATTCAGGGCCTTTGCCCACTAGCAGTCTCTAATCACTTTTTGTCATAGCTCACCATCAAACCACCCCCCATTTCACATGTGTGTTAAAAATCACTTACACTCATCCTGGAAATACTACTGACCCCAGGATCATCAGAAAACATGTTTTGACCGCCACCATTTGCATATCTGGCTCTGACCTCAGGATAGTTATTTGTATCCTTGATATTGATAGATCTCGCTATCATGCCTACCAGACCCAAGTTATTACCATCTGTTTATATCTCATATTGATTTCCTGACTCACCATGTCACGTGGTTGACACCCCTCCCCTGTCGACTTCAACAAATGTATTCCAGGAAAGAGGTAGTACGTTGGATACTCCCCCCCACAATAGGGATATCCTTGGGTGGCACATTGGGAACCATTATTGCAAAATGATGTCGTTGGTCCCCTGGACATTCAACAACAACTCAAGCATTCATGTCAAGGTGGTGTCGTACCTAGTTACTATCATAGTTCATTCATTTATTTGAAGACCCCCGCATCACTAAGCACCTCATTTAGGAGTGCTTACATTATGATATGGGGGACATACCCATAGCCAAATACCTATGCATACCACAACACCCATCAATAGTGCTTCACATGCGTTATGCATAGGGGAACCATAATTTTCCTATTTAACCAGAAATCTCCCTTAAGGACGTCAACAATTATCATCATCAACTATCAGTATGTCAACAACCAACACGTTGACTGGACAAAAAAATAGTCTTTGTCTAATTGTAATCAGTTCCGATTAGCCATCATAACGAGCATCGGACATTCTCACCTCATATAGACACCATTTTTTGTAGGTTTTCACCAGAGCATGGATATCATTAATACTCAGTCAAGGGATTTGTCTCTACTTATCTCTGCAACAAGTTATCCTCTCTCTCGAAAAGTTGATGAGACTCAGTAAAATAAATTAAAATGTGATGTCTTTCAGCTAGACATTTGCCCCTAACCTCGTACAACAGGGCCAACTGTTAACACCAAAAAATCATACACCTGCTAGTACAATCCAAAAGACATTAAAAGTGTCCAGTAGAATGCACAAGTGGACATTTTTCCAGCCAAATACATTATGAAGTTTAAAAAATCAAAGTTCTCCTAAGGTCCAAAGTTTATAAAGGAAAAGCAATTAAGGTTGCATGCATATTTCTTCGATAAACGTGCATGCACAACATAACCTCCAAAAGCCACACAATGGTAGAAGAGGATGACTCAGCGATCCAGGACCACTTTATACACTTAGGGTCGTCTCTCTGACATGATACCAGCCCAGTACGGTCGAATTCGAGTCGCCTTGGAGATATGCAACCCTAAATGGAATCCTCTTCTCCTACTCATGTGTCTTTATCATACATGTACCAATAATGGAAGAAGGATTTAAAAAAATCTATATAAATAGTTCATGGAAGAACCAAAGCATGAGACATTGTTATGCTGGCCAAATTGTTGTTTGAGGAAACTATCGTTGCAATGTTGAAGCCAAGGAAGTGAAGAGCACTAGCATGTTTTCCAAATTGCTTCTAAGCAACCCAACATCTTAGTGAGAGA
Source organism: Pinus taeda (assembly GCA_000404065.3). Classification (NCBI taxonomy): domain Eukaryota; kingdom Viridiplantae; phylum Streptophyta; class Pinopsida; order Pinales; family Pinaceae; genus Pinus; species Pinus taeda. The sequence goes on along the minus strand of APFE030736003.1, from coordinate 39,653 downwards.
ATAGGAATCCACCTTTGGAGAGTCTTCACACTTCTTTGAGAGACAGGAGAAACTTGCAAATAGATTGAGGAAAGAAACCCCCTTGCTGAGGATTTTTGAGCTCCATAGCTCAAATAATTCTCTTCAAGTGTCTGATATTCTAATTGTATTCAACCTCTACCACCATAAATCAATAAAGGGAGATTTTTCCATATATTATTGATGTGTTTGCTCCATTTGAGCATTGTTTTGTTTATTCACCTCTTTGTTTAGTTCATGTTCATGTATGCATTGTTTCCACTACTTACAATGTTTTCTTTATTTAAGTTTGTCCATTAACAACACCAATTTTGACTGTGATCCTTTGCAGGGAACAATCTACTACTAAGGGGTTGTCTTTTGGTACACTTTTGCTCCAAAAACACTACAACGGAGATTTTATAAAGGATTCATATGTTAGTCCTATGTATTTGTCACAACCATGTATTTTCTCCATGAAGCATTGTATATGTATTTTAATTCATTATATATCTTGTCCAAAGTTAGTTGGAATCATGGTTCATGAGGAGTAGTCTCTTGCACTTGGAAATGAGGCTTATTTTAGTGAAGAGGATGTGTTGCTTCAACAACAAAGAGAGTGTGTTTTCAACTTCATTACATGCTTAGTGGGGCATGTTCAGTTTTTAGAGATTGCATGGCATTGGCTAGAGACATGTTGGCAGCTGAGGTTCTTAGTTTATATGCACATTCTTGCTCTACATTAGTCTTGTATCAGAATTGTATGGTGTATGATAGGGGGAGTCCTATTCTCATCTAGAACATTATTGGCATTGTCTTCAGTGTTGGTATTGCCCTTTTCCATTTATGTCAAAGGGGGAGAGAATTTGGATCGATAGAGATCAGCTTCAGAATCGCAGCTTCAGTGTTGGATAGTGTATGGAGATAAGCTTCATATATTGGAGATCATATTGAGGTTGAAATCAATACCAAAGGGGAGCTTGTTGGAATTGATGTCAACAGGGTCTTGGTGTTTTTCATCATATGCCTTATGTCTACTTGATGATGATTAGTGGTCCTCATCATGTGTGATGAGTGTTTTCCTTCTTGCTCTTGTTGGTTTCCATTGATGTCAATATACTTATGACACGATCTAGTGCAGGAATGGGAAGGTAAGTAGAGTGGATTCAGGACATGTTGTGTTGGCTGACAATGTTGGTGCTTCAAGTGATTGGATTACAGCTACAGGTGTTGTATATGCTTCTACATGTGTAGGAAGCATTGGAGATGTTGATACATGTGTTGGAGGTGCCTCTACAGGTGTTGGAGGCAGTTTGATGACTTGATGTTGTTGTTGGATATGTTGCTATAGGTGTTGGAGATGTTTAGACAAGTTGTCCTTACTGCTACATGCGTTGGAGGTATTTGGAAAGGTTGACATTGTTGCTTGAGGAGATGGAGGTATTTCTCATGATGAGGAGTTTGGAAAACTAGGGTCTACAAGTCATTGACTTGTTGTAGAGGTTCTCAACATATGTAATTAGTTGTGTATTTGTCACGTAGGCTTGGAGGTGTGTTCAAGAGTCGATGAAAGTGTCCTTGAAGTTTGGCAGATATTTGAGCTTATTGATTGAGTTTTCTTCCATCTTCTACCCTAGTCGCATGGATGATGGGTCATGAGAATGACTAAAAGTTTCTGGCCGCTAGGAGATAGGCATGTTCATGCAAATGAAGAGCTCTAGTCAAGCTTATCTAGGCTTGTGCGTGCGACTAAGATTTTTTACAGAAATTTCTCTGCATTCCTCACACAACTCAACTATTTTGGTATTGTGGCAATGTTCTTGATCAGAACGTTTTAGTATATGGACGGAAAAGGTAGTGGGGCCTATAGAATCTAATAAAAGTTGAAAATATCAAAAGGAAAGTGGAGTTAGCGGCTTAATAAAGTGAATGAGATGAATCTAGATAAAATCAAGAATATGGATAGAGTTTGTGGAGCTCAGTAGTTCTTGGTAATTATTGAGTTGAGCACCTCATTCCATCCATATATTGGAGGAAGCTCAGTGATAGTATGGTTGATTCTCTTAGTGTGTGGAGTGAGTGTGAGCCTGGAGGATTGTGTCCAAGCTATGTAAGTTGTGTGAGGCATAATTTCAGAAGTAGTTTGTAGGTGTTGCAACAAACAACTAGTGTTTTTTTTCTATCAACATATTATGCAAAGAGTGAGGAGGTGAACTAATGATTTGTTTTTTCTCAATCAACATATTATGCAGAGAGTGAGGAGGTGAACTAATGATTTGTTGGAGTTCTATTGGAAATTAGTATCTAGCATTTGTTAGTTGTATGCAGTAGTTGTTTGTGAGAATATTTATTATTATAGAGAGGGATTTGTTGATGCATTTTGCATATTATTTTATGTAGCATTGGTGCTATTCATTTTATTCCAGAGTATTTTTTTGTGTGCCTTGAATATATTGTTTTTGTGGTGTTCATGTTGAGTAGTTATCAGTTTCAGTCTGAAAATGTATCAAGAGAGAAACACATAGAGGAGTGGAATTGGAGGACTCTGGTGAAATTAATTGAAGTGAATAGTTTTTCTCAATCCAATTGTGGTTGGATAGTTTGGAAGAAACTGGGTGAGGCTCGTTGGTCATGGTGGCTTCCAGAAGAGAGGAGACTATAGAATAGATTAATAGTTCAGGAGTAACCGAGCGAGGATCATTGGTTGTGGTGGCTTCTAATATATGGTAGTTTGTAGATCTGTATGAGAAAGAGTTCCCATTTTATAAGATCCGATTGTAACTCTATGTAAATAATTTTCTTGACATAATAAAATATTTTAGTAGCACAGCAGTAGCGGGTGGTTTTTTTCCCTTTAGAGGGTTTTCCACCAGAAGTACTTGTGTGCCTTTATTGAATGTTTTCATGGTTTCTGGTTTATGTTATATTCTCTAATCTCTGATTATTTGTTTTAGTTTATGCATGATTAATGAATAATAATTTGTAGAAAACGCTATAATTTCCTTCACTACTGATTCACCCCCCCCTCCAGTAGTGATCTAGTTTCCAACACTTTTGTTCTTTGTCCTCCTCCTTTTTTAGTTCTGATGTTGGTGCCTACATGCGATGATGTCGAAGTTTGGAAATTTGAAAATCAAATTGTTGATCCATCCCTTGAAACTTCATCTCCTTTCAATGGATCATATCTGATGGAGGGACCTTTAGAATGATTTATGAAGTCTAAGGTGAAGATCAATCCCTCCACTATTCAAGAAGATATTAACACTCATAACTTTAGTCCTGAATATGAGTTAAATATGTGTCATCCTCTATCATCTCCTTCTCGGGATCCATTGTCCCTTGATCTACATGATCAACCTCTTCCAAATATAAATAGCAATCAAGTGCAAGGTAGTCACATCTCACGAGTAGAGGAGTGGTAAGGTGAAGGATATTTCGATATTTCTTCTCTTTTTCAAATTCCTCTATGTAAATATCGCGTTTCTTCATTCTAGGCTAATTTTGAATATGCTAATATTGGCAATCGGTTAAATGAAATCATTTTTTCTAATCAACTATGAAGTATTGGGCAGTCATCATTCAGATCAGGATGACTTTTTTGATATATAGAATGATGGAATCCCAAGTACACCAACTAATATTTCAGTTTTTCAAGAAGATTTTGTTTCAAAATATTTAGATCTTAAATATGATTTGATAAAAAAATATTCTCTTATGAACACTTCTTCCTCTTTAGCTCCATATCCCTTGTGCTCTATTATTTGTAATGCATCAACTTGTGATGAAGATACTCCATGCTCTTCAAGTTCATCATTTGATAGGATGAATCTTGAAATGACACATGATAGTGATATTATCCATGACGAAGAAGAAAGCAATGAAATCATAGAGCATCAATTTCATCCCTTATCATCTCCTGTTTTGCATGAGGACATCTCTTCAAATCAGTTTTCTCATGAGATTTCTCTGATTCATACATATCTAGATTTGCAATAAGCAGAGTATTATGACTTGAGTAATATGTTTTCTGATGATAAAAATATGATCAAATTAGTGAGGTAGATGGATTTGATCTAGATAATGGTGATCTTGTTAATATAACTCATAGTAGTTATCCATATGCAATTTGTGATCTGACTCAGTTCTCAAAATGTTGTTATCTATCTTTTCAAAGTTTCAGAACTTGTCAGGAAGTCGAGGCACTTTAACTCTCGGTTATGCATATGTCAAGTTCTGGAAATCTTGGTAATATCCTTGAGCCATGTCAGATATGGATTTCCTCCCAAAACTCTTTACTTCATATTGTTTCACTGGATGCAAACAAATCCTTGATGGATTTTGGGATTTCTCATCATAATTTTTCTATCGTTGAGATCAGGTTTCTGATCAGATCGAGGATACTTCTATAATGAATTCATATTCATCTAGACCTCTTGTATCTAACTTGGAATTGGAATGCATGTCTTTCATGAATGCACATAATTGTGAAGATGATCAATGTAAATATTATCTTCGGCCAAAGAATTTATATCTGTTGAATGTTATTATGAACAATCAACTCCTAATATTCATTGATAATGTTAATCAATTAATAATTTTTGTATTGGCCCAATCAATCCTTTTGAGTGGCATTCAATTATTGAGTTGTTTAGTGGATAAAAACTTGATATTGATATGGATTCTAGATCTGATTTGATATATCCTTCTAATATTTTGTCATTATGCTATTGGCTTCCTAGATTTGCAAGGCCAATAATTTCTATTAATTCCCCAAGTTTTCACATTACTAGTCTAGTATGGTATGGGACGCAAAGGGAACCAATCGAGCATTGGGAATTCCATATGTGTATTCATCAATCGTGTCATAACAATGGTCCTAGCAACTATCATTCAATGAATCATTTTCCCATTAATAGATCTAATTATAGTTTTCCTACACTGATTGATCTTCTTGTAACTTATTTTTATTATGTCATATTTTCCATTTTGTTTTTATGTTTAAAAAACAGAAAGATAAAAATATATAAAAATATTGAAAATAAAAGAAATGAAAAAAGAAAAAGAAATAAGAAAAATGAAAAAATAGAAAGAAAAAAAATTGGGATTTAAACACACACACACACACACACACACAAACAGAGGGGGGTTAAAACTGAAAAAATATCAAAAATCACAAAGTATTTGACGTGTTCATTTAAATGTCATCGTAAGTCTAATTAATTAAGTTAATCCTTTAATCTAGATCAATGAAGGATTAATTAATTATGTTTATTGTAATAAATTGTTGATTGATATGATGGATTTGACATTTTGTCATTATTTGTAATTGTCTCGTTGTTTTTAATGGTCAAGATCATCCCCACCTCTATCAACAGTGGGGAATGAATTCCAGATCTCCCCCTCCCACACTTTCAATGTTTAACCAAGGCGGGGGTTAATAAAGAGGTCTAAATAAATATGGCCAAGGGGTACGTGTCTGCATTAGAATTTTAGAGCCCACCACACCCCCCCTAAAAAAAAAAAAAACCGCCTTTCCACCACTATTCCCGTTGTGACTTTTACACACCTTGCCACATCTCCCTCGCAGATTCGCCTACCTATGGTACCATTATCCCTCCATCCAGTGGCCAATTAACCATTTGTATTTTCCCTGCCAACATCTAATTGCATTAATTAGATGCATCAAAATCGTAATCTTCCCGAATAAGCTATAAATCATCCCACCATCATTCAAATTATTTTTCTTTCATCCTTTTGCAGCAGCGTAGCTAATTTGGTTTTCATCGAGCTCCAGTCAGTCGCCATATTAGCAAACGAAAAATTTCCTGGTAATTCAATGTAGTCATCCTCAATTCAACATGGATTCCTCAAAGGGAAAGTCTAAAATAGTAATTGAAAGTCCAATATTTCCCCTATTATGAATTTAGATGATATTCCTTTAGTAGACAAGCAGTACAAAATTTGTGAAACCCAGTGCGATTCAATCTCTATGAGCTACAGAACTGGGCGAAGAAAAAATATATTGATGTCGTGATTAATTGAGTATGCGGGACTCCTTCCTAGCTCAATTCATTTTTCCTCAAACCCATTTCTTTCTAGATTTTATTACCTGGTGTAATTTCAGGTACCTCCCAAGTCATAGGGTTGTTATTTCCCAAAATAATGAAGTTATTTTCACTGTCACCCTTGAGTTGATTTCCCAAATCCTTCAGGTCAATCCTACAGTCCCCTTGCACCCATTTTTTTGTAGATTCTCTTATGGAGATCTATCAGAAACTCACATTCCCTCAGAGAGATAAAATCTTTGAAACCTTTTTACCTGGAAATTTTGAATTAACAAAAATGATCCACCTTACTCCTCTTCCATATTTCCAAAGATGTCTAGGTAGGCTATCTCCTTGGTTTCGTGTTTGTTAGGTTATCCAAGTTACCAATGGGTCGATGAAGTAATTTTAGGATTTTTATCAGCATTTTTCAGCAAGAGAAAAGCCATCTTATATTTTCAATTATAGTGAGTTTCTGGCAGAATGTATTCATGATAAATTTCTTCAGTTTTCTACTGAAAATTCCTTCAAGCATTAGTTTGTCCTTGTGTATTTTCTCCTATTCTTCCAAGCAAATAGTTTTAAGTTTCCATTACAAATATTAGATGCACAAGGAAACCCCTAGTCTGTTATTCATTGGACTTCCTTGGTAAGGAAGAATACAAAAGAGTTCTCCTTCTCAAACTATGTAAATCAATTTCTACACATGGCCCTATGTCTTTTGAGTATTGATGTAATTCTGAGGATTTCACTTGAAATTAAAATAATTCTTCACCTCGGCGAGCAAACAAAAATTGGAGACTGGTATCTTTACCAAAATTACACATAGATCAGAGTTTACAGATGTGAGTTACCTCCTTACAGGTTACCTAAATTTGTACCAGTCAGAATTTTTTCACTAGAATATATAAGACAAATAATGAATATGGATGATCTACACATTGTTTCTAGTAAGAATAAGTCTCAGTTCAAATTAAAATTACAGATGTGACAATTCATTTACAACACTAGAGAAACAAAAAGGAGGCAGATTCTATGTTAAAGAAAATGAAATTCAAATTGAGTTCCACTTGTTCTTATGACCCCGTGGGAATTATTTCTAAATTAAGAGTTGAACATAAGATAAATCCTTATGCACATACACCGAGGCTAGAAATAGAACAATATGACAATCAAGAAGAGTGGCAGAAGAATACACTGCAAGAGGTAGAGGAACAAGTTGTTACTTCAAAAGCTTCACAAGCTCCAGTTCCAAAAGAGAAAGAAATCAAAAGGCTAAGAGAAATTTTATCTCCTTCAGTTTCAAAAATTCAAGAGACAGACTTTCAAGTGTTTAAAAGAAGAAAGAAAAATAATACTCAGGGAGACCCTTTTCAAGTAACAAGTTAACAAGAGCAACAAGCAATGGTATTTAAAGGTTTGCATGTTGCAACCTTACCAAGGATTGAGGAGATATCCCCATATTCTCCTATGTCATCAGTTTCCCACGGTGTAGAGCAACAAAATATTTTTCTAGCTATAAAGAAATCAAAAGAAAGAATGAGGCACTCAAATCCACAACATACTTTTAGTTTTGGAAACAAACATCATCCACTCAACGTAGACTTCTTTATGCACTAGACACAGAGAATGGATAGTTTCATCTTGCATTCTTAGAACCCAAAGTTCCAGTTACTAAAACTTTTGATGATTACAAGACATCTATTTTTGCCTTTGACACTAAACAGATCCATGCAATTGACCAAATTGATTTGCACAAACAAGCAGATGAAATGACTTATTCCACTTTAACAAGTTCAGTCATGGAAACATCAAAACTATAGGCCTCACTGAACAATATTCATTCACAATTAAAGATGGAGAAAATGTCTTATCTAGCCAAATATACCATGATAAAATAATTGGAGGATATTGTAGTAAAATTAGGATATAACCCTGGTGATGTCAAAGCAGCAGAGGAAATGATAAAAAGTAAGAACACTGATATCCAGGAACTACGGAAGCAACTGAAGCTTCCAACTATAAAACACCCACAAGCCAAAGAAGTTGGAGAGTTGGAGGTCGATAAGGAAAACATGTTCAAAATGATAATTGAATAAAACCTCCGAATACAAAAAATAGAAGCTGAAATGGAAACATTATTAAAAGAAAAAGAACAACAAATCAGTGTTTCGGCAACTATCCCCAGAGCAACAACTTCTATTGCAGGTACTTCTACAACAGTAACATCCACGATAGAAGATATTCCAGCAGTCACACAGTCAGGTGATATGGCAACTGATTTATCTAAAGCCATGGGAGGCTTGACACTCAAATGTCAAGGAATCGAAAAACTCATTTTACAATTGCAAAAACTATAGGAACAAAAACTGAAGATTGATAATGCATATGTAGTTGAAAAAACAAATTTAAGTTAACAAAACAAATAGCTATGTATGAAAGTGAATTAGTAATGGCTCAAACCATTGCTCAAGCAAAGGAAAGCATATGGTTAGATATAAATGAATCTATGACCGACTTGTGACCATCTATATAAATCATTTTTGAATAGGAAGAATTGTTGCAGAAGTCAAAGGAAGCAGTGGCAGACGTGAAGAGAGACCCGAATCGCGAACCAGGAGATGCTACCAAACTAATTAGAATTATAAATTCTAAAACAAAGGAATAACTTGAAGAACGTGGAATTTAATACAAAACATAAACTATCATGGAGGTGAGAAGACTGCTAACCAAAAGAAACTTAATGCTTCAGATAGAAAATAAGTGTCATAATCTGGAAGTTCATATTAAGAAGTTTCATATAAAATTTAACATTTTACACAAAAATAACTTCCAGGTCTACAAGGCATTGGTAATAAGTTAATTCCTCTTCAATATTATCAGCATAGGCTACATGACATAGCACTGGATAAGGCAAAATTTTCATAAATTAAAGGGACTAACACTGGTAAAGCTTTCATGGAGGGTTTGAATTATGATTTACTAATTCAACATGAGGTAAAACATTTATTCAAAACTAAACCAACTTTTGAGAAGTATAATGAAATCAATGAAGTATATAGAAATCTAATAAAATTTTCTATTCCTACTGAGGAAAGATGGGACAAACTATGTGAGCTAATCGACTGACAGGGTAGCAGATGTTTCAATTACATGATGCAAGTTTTTAGGAGAAGAGAACATATTTCTAGGAAACAACAACTTTATAGCTCCAAGTCATCACCAATTTTCCTCGAATTATGTGTGAGATGTCAAATTAGTTTAGATTTTCTATTTTCTATTTTCTAGTTCTATTTTTGTAAAATATCCAAATCAGTTGGATTGGATATTTTGTAATAAAATTTTGTCATTCAGTCTAGATATTTTTATAAGAGACTCTATAAATCTCTTATAATTTGAAGTATGAAGGGTTGAACCCTTGTGATAAGCTATTGAGCACAATTGTAATTCTCTGAGCTATTTCTAAAATTAATAGGATTTTGGACTTATTTTGAAGCAGCTTGTGTTCTACCATGAGTTTTTTCTAAGTTTCTTGTTATGTTCCCATATTTATTTGTACCTACACATTCTTAAAGTTGATAGGAAATCTGAGTAAGATAAGATTGAATATCAATATTTCTGAAATCCCTTGCAATGTTATAATCAATTACAAAGATTAGTTAACTCAAACTATTTGTTTAAGTTGATTCCTCTACATAATTTAATTATTGCTTCCTGTTATCTTTAGACATGTTCTCTTTGGTTGTAAAAGGTTTTTACACGCATCATCTATATATGACAAGTTAAAAGTTATATTTGAATGTTTAAGGAATCATATATATCATCTTAAATTCTACCTTTCATAAAAAAATTAAAGCTTATTTTTGTTAAAGGTGAAGAATCAACCCTTTTATTATAAAAGAAATAACTAGGATCTACATATTTTTAACAATTTAAAACATTGGTCATCCAAACCCCAAATTAAAACAATATTTTAGATGCTTTGACACAATTCCTTAGCCTAGAATTGTCTACAAAGGATAGTAGATCCTGTCAATTCTCCTTATAACTCAAGCACATTGATTGAAATTTCATTTTTCCAAGAGTTTTGGGGTTTTCAAGAGGATTTTTTTGGATTTCAAGAACGAATTTATGATTGGCTGGAGCATCTTACCTAGCAAGTCATTATGCTAAAAATAAGTTTTGATTTTTTTGGATGTTTACTAAGCAGGACAACATATATGCAAGTAAATTCATAGTAAGGTCTCAAGGTTTGTTTGATTGTTGTGCTAATCGAGAAGGTAAGGTTGCAAGATGCTTAAGGTTAGTTGTTATGGCACATCTTGTTACCTTTTGGCAAGACCTTCGATATCTTGTGCAAGTTATTCAAGTTCTTATCTTTTCTATTGCACATCATTATATAATGATTTTAATTGTTGGTATCTTTGTGTTTGAAGGTCATAAGAAGTTACGATGGTTACATTGGAAATCTCATTACACTTGACCATGAACTTCTAGTTGGTTAGGTTAGGAGTAGGTCTAGTTGTATTCTAGTTTCCCTTTCTGCACTTATCTTGTGCTTTCTCTCCATTTGGTCTCTGCTTTTATTTTGTTTCTATATGAATGTTGCTTTATGTTCAACTTCCATTTGCTTATATTTTTGGTCTTGTTTCTTTGTTTTTTATTTTCTTTCATGTTTTTCTTAATAATATTTTTCATGAGAGATGTCTCTTTTTGGATTTGAATACAATGTGGCAAATTATGAAAAGGGAACTATGATGGCGAACAATGCTTGGCTACTCTGTTACCCCTTCTCTATTTGAGTTTATATATCTTTAAGGTCGATGATGTTTGAACGGAAAATAAAATTCATTCCAGATGAATAGCCTTTGATCGAGCTATGAAGCTCATATATTTATTAGGATCTTCCATTACAACTCAACCTTTTATTAAATGGTGATTTGACCTGTGGAAACAATCAAGTATAGAAGGGAAAGGAGAAAAACTTTAGACGAGCATATTAACTTTGGTTATCTTTAAAATCACTTAAATAAGGGACCAACCTCTTGTACTCTCAATAAGTTGGGATCCCTCTTCTGCCCCAAAGAAATAATAAGTGTCGAAGCACAGTTCTATAAATAAAAAACATAAAGGGTCAAAGAAGAGAAAGGATTCATGCACAGGGAGGTGAAGCAAGCAACTTCGTTAGGTATTGTTCAGACTTGCTAGCAGTGAAGAAATTATTTTGGTTCCTTGAGGTGAATTTTCCAAGCTCATTAGAACCGGAGAAACATTGGGGAATGTGCTTAAAAATCTTGGTATAATTATTATCATTCTACCATATCGAAAAAGTTGAGGTTTGACTAGTCTTATGTTAATGTGTTTGAATGTGAGCAAGGAATAGGAGAAACAATACCTTTAATCGGGATGGGTAGAAAAGTCAGGGAAATTCACAAGGTGAATCAATACATCCTAAAATATTCATACCTTGCACTTAAAGATAAAACCTAAGTAGAGAAGTTGGAGTACTACTAGTGTGTCACCAAGTGTTGTTGTTGCGACAAACACCCTCTAAAATTTCTATTGCACTTGAATTTTAGATCCTACCGAGGATCTTGCAATCTATCATCCCATGGTCATTTCATGGCTATTTAATGTTTCATAAAGCATTAAGTCTTCTTCTAAGTGTCAAAGTAAATTTCTCGCACATGTTCTATCGATGATGTATCCACAAACACACATCTTTCTATGCAAACTCAGATGAGCATTGTGTAGCCCTTGAAGGTAAGGCTTGCACAATCACTAGTGATAGGTACTACAAAATCCATAAGCATAGTGTATTGTGCAATACATATCGATAGTTAGTGCAAACTCTCCATTGACAGTCACCCTAACTTTTATTGCAATTTCACTTTCGTTTCAGTGAGTTTTCTCAATTGTCACTCTGGTGCACCTTTGTTTTCTCAAGAGCCGCTTTCACATTTGCAAATATCATTTTTGCTTATAATCACTTTGATAAGTGTCATTTTCATATTATCTTCACTTTGACATGTGTTTCTTCCAATTTCTTTAAGCCTTTGCAAGTGTTGTTTTCTCTTTTCTCTTACTTTTGTAAGTGTAGTCTTTTGGCATGTGAAGTGTCACACATTCTGAAAGTAGAGTTATGGTTCATTTCAAGGAAAAATTTTGGTGTCAATGGGTCTTATTCATCATATAGATATGTATTAGATCCCTTCCTAAAGTTTCATGCACTGTCGTACTAGTGTCATCACTATCGTCCCAAAGTGCATCTTAAGTGTCGCACCTAGTCGAAGAGAGTTAATTGTACATTCTTAAAGGGTAGTTATGATGCATTCTCCTACGCTATTGTGTCAAGTTCATCATAAAGACATGCATTAGACAAATTACCAAAAGTCTTGACCATTTTCCTAAATGTTTCACCATTATAATCACAAAGTGTACCCTAAGTGTCACACTTGGAGGATAGTATTGTTTCACTGTCACATTAAGGTGATCATGGTGTTTCTCAGTGTTGAGTGTTCTGTGTTGTGTCATTGACTGTTTGAGTGTGTGATCATGTTCAAGTCTTACCTTGTTTTCATATTTTCTTCATTGATCCCACATTTATTCAAATTTTATAATATCCTCTACTCAATTAACTTGACCTCACTCAACCTCCTTGAATTGTACATTGTGCAATAACAAACCTCAAGTTGATCCCTTGCCTCATGGAACTAGGTAATGTGCAGTTCCTTCGTCGAAGGATTATGCATTCTATTGTCGGAGTGCTCAAGGATTGCCTCCCTACTCTTAGAAACTACACGATCTTACCTCGCAGTGAGTCTCTTGCTGCACATTACAAAGTCTCATTCATCAAGTTGTCTCCCTGAGTGCTCAGACTATGCAACTGTGCAATCCACTGACTAATCTCCATACAGAATTGTGCATTATGTAGTCTCAGTGGGAAATTTTTCCTAATTGATCTCTTCAATTATGCGATCTTCTTACTAGGGCCTCTAGAATTGTGCATTACGCAGTGTCAATCTTTAGCCCTGTACTCCTGGCCTCTGGAACTGCGCACAGTGCAATCCTTGAGCCTTCTTATCAGTTTGGTACCTAGTTCTATCTCAACTAGTGGTCTTCATAAAACAAGTTAGAATAGGATTTTTTAGACTTGTGTCATCCTACCATGAGTAATTTCCAGTTGTAGGTATGTTGTTGCTGCGACAAACACCCTCCAAAATTTTTCATACACTCTAATTTTGGAGCCTTTTGTGGATCTTGTGATTGGTCGTCTCATAGTCACTTCTTGTTCATCTAATTCTTTTTTAGCTCCCTCCTTGGATTGGAAGTGTTGAAGTCACTTGTTCAAACATCCTCAGTCTGTAACAAGTGCATGAGCACATTATTTTACGCAATATTGGACAAGCATAGCACTTTCCTATCAATATTGTGCATGTGTGATTTCCAATCCATGTCGACAGTCAATTCACACTGACAACGATAGTTTCTCACATTGTAGTTGTGTTTACACTTTTGTTTCGGTGAGTTCTGCAAACTGTTTCTTCTGCGCACCTCTGCTTTCGCAAGTATCATTTTCATGTTTACGGTTGTCTCTTTCACTTTCTTTCAATTTAATTAGTGGATTTTTCATGTTATCTTTGTTGTGGCATGTTTTACTTTCACTGTTGATTCACATATCACAAGAGTCGTTCACACTTAATATATTGTCATATTTTCGCATGTTAGCTTCTGCACAATGTATGGTTGGTCGTTTTGGTGCTTTCAAGGGGTTATAATTGTGTGAATGAGTTGGCCTAACCATGAAAACATCAGTCGCACTCATTCCCAAAGTTTTAATCACTGTCACACAAGTGTCGTTATGGTGGTCACAAAGTGTACCTTTAGTGTCGCACTTGTCGTAAAGTTGTCGCAAAGTTGTCGCATTGAGGGAAATATGTTTTTAACATGCTTCGGATGATCTATGTTTTTGTTTCATCAAAATGTTTCAAGTGTGTGATCAGATTTAAGTCACATCATTGTTCACAATAATCTCTTTGGTCCCAAACTTAGTCAAATTTTGAAAAATATCCAGCAATCTAGCTTCTAGATTTAAGACATCTGTGGTATATATCTTTAGACATAGTTACCGGAGAATCCACAGTAAAAACCATTTTCCATCAACATTTCAAATCTCAACTGGGATCCATCATTAGGAATTTCTTGGAATGGGGGAATGAGATTATTGTCACGGCAGTTCTTGAGAAAATGAAGGTCTGCAGCTCGATGATTTCACTCCATGTATCCCCTCCATATAGGGAAAAGATTCTGGATTTAAGACATCTGTGGTATATATCTTTAGACATATTTACCGGAGAATCCATAGTAAAAACCATTTTCCGTCAACGTTTCAAATCCCAACTGGGATCCATCATTAGGACTTTCTTGAAATGGGGTAATGAGATTATTGTCACCGGAGTTCTTGAGAAAATGAAGGTCTACAGCTCAATGATTTCACTCCATGTATCCCCTCCGTATAGGGAAACGACTCTGGATTTAAGACATCTATGGTATATATCTTTAGACATAGTTACCGGAGAATCCACAGTAAAAACCATTTTCCGTCAACATTTCAAATCCTAATTGGGATCCATCATCAAGACTTTCTTGAAATGGGGGAATGAGATTATTGTCACGGCAATTCTTGAGAAAATGAAGGTTTGCAACTCAATGATTTCACTCCATGTATCCCATCTGTATAGGGAAACGATTCTGGATTTAAGACATCTGTGGTATATATCTTTAGACATAGTTACCAGAGAATCCACAGTAAAAACCATTTTTCGTCAACGTTTCAAATCCCAACTGGGATCCATCATCAGGACTTTCTTGAAATGGGTGATCCAGCCCTCGAGAACTACACATTTCACAACCTTTGTGGTCAATCCTAGAACTATTCATTTCACAACTTTGTGCTCAAGCCTAGAACTACACATTTCACAACTTCAGTGCTCAAGCCCAACCTTGCCTCCCAAAATTGCGCAATCTTTTCTCCCAGCCTAGTCCTAACTGCACACTACACAATCACAAGCCACAAGACCATTCCCTAAGCTTTTGAATTTTACATTTGTGCAATATCCCAACCTTCGTTCTCTACCAAAACTACACAATGTGTTCACTTGATTTCCATCCCCTTAACCTCCCTCACTGACTCCCAGAAATGTGCAGTTTTCTCCCTGAGACTAGCCTAAACTGCACTACACAGTCTCAAGGCTCAAGCCTCATCCCTAAGCTATTGAACTAAGCAATTGTGTAGTCACCTGGGCTCATCTATCCTTCAAAGTTGTGCAATAGGGTTATCTAGTGCCTATCCCCTCAGCCTGTCATCCTGAGCTCCCAGACTGTGCAGTTTTCTTCCTCAACCCACCTGAACTGCACATTGCACAATCTCAAGGCTCTGGATTCACCCCTGACTGACAGAGCTGTAGAATTGCGCAGTTACTAAGCCTATTTCCCAACCTTTCACTCAGTTCTGGTTCCAACTCAATCATTGGATCAATGTAAGCCATCTTAGACTAGAGGTTTATCATACTGATGTCATCTTGTCTTGAGTGAATTGCAGATATAGGAACTCTATCATGCTATGGTAAGATAATGAAGAAGGATATGGATAAGGAGGACATGTTAGAGGACACATATGGAGCTGAAGAGACAAGATTATTATAAGGCGAGTATAAAAAGGGACATCAAACTCTAACAGAAGATTAAGATCAAGATCACATGGAAGACACCTCATCTTCAAGTCATAAGGAGGAGGAAGAAGAAGAACATGTACCATTTGTACAAGAAGACACAAAGAAATAAGCAACAAGAAGGACATCTTGGCACTGTCACATCATCATGCCAACCATGTCATCAGTGTCATGTCATGTCCTATCACAAGTCATCATATTCCGCATCATTATTGTGGATTATGTAATTACCTATTCAAAATGTATTATAAAGTGGAAGTCTGAAGGACACACATGTAATATGAAGACTCATGTAATTCGAAAAGTCATATTAATTCAAATAGTCATGAGGGTAGTCAAGGAGTCACAAGGAGGGTGAAGGGCCACCCCTTAGTTATGTATACACCCTCATTGTATGAGAAAATGACTTTTCAACTTGGCTCCTCCTACGAGGCATCAGAGAGATAAGATAGTTCTTTTGAGGAACAAGGAGTGGCTCCAATGCTCCACTATTGGAGTTAGTGGTGTTCATTGTATACATCTGTCTTGGAACTTTTACTTACTAACAGAAGCCTTCATGGCTGACATGTTATTGATGCGTGGATTATGGATATTTGTAAGACTATTCTGTGAATGTTTGTAATTCATATTTTCTTTCATATGTACTAAAGAACTTGAAATATTTTGGTTATTTTGGTACTTATCATATTGAGAATGTCTTATAGTTTCTATTATTGGTGTTGGATCCTCATGGACTATTCCACTGGATATTAGACAGATCTTCCTCATTATATTGGTTTCAATGACCGTCACATCTCTATGGACTATTCAACTTGATTTTCCATGAACCCTTCTTGTTCATGTGTGTCTCTACTAGGGTGATACTACTACCTCTCTCTTAGAGGATCACTTTCCCTCCCCTTCATAGTAAAATAAATTTGACACAAATATGATCGAACACACACCAAGCACAACCCCTTGCTTTTTCAAGGCGCATTTTCACTCCTCTTTCTTGCTAACAATTAGACCCAAGGCATATATTTAATATATATGGCAACCAGGCCGATATTCCATATGGGGATCCTACTCCAAATGGTGTGAGGTCTAATTGGGACTTCACATTGGGGAGACCCCTCGGTTGACGAATTTCTAGCACTGCCAATAATAGCACTAGAAGGAGGGTCAAATGAAAAGCTAAGCACATTGAATCTGGTTTGAACCTCTTATCTAAAATGGCTCATCCACAAATATTACTCCCAGGGTGTTTCTCTAATTTTTCCATTTATCAATTTTCAATCCTCAATGAGCCTCTTTATCCCATGTCCCAGTTAAATTTTGATGGTGATGATGGAACATCCATAACCAATCACATTCCTAATTTTCTTAAATTTTGTGAATCTTACGAAATCAGTGATGAAGAGTTTTCTTGTGTTCTTTTCTTCCTCACCCTTGAAGGTTGTGTTAATCGATGGTGCCATACCTTGCCATGTGCTTCCATCCATTCCCTTCATCATTTCGTCAGGGAGCTTCATCAAGCCTTTGATAGGTATAATTACCGATATGTTTGTAGAAAATCAATCTCTTAAGAGTGAAGCCTAATGAATCAGTTGAGGATTTTTTTGATCAATTCCTGCACCTTTGTTATCAAATTTCTAAATAAGAAATGAATCAGGATTGCTTGAAACAATATTTTGAGTGCTCAGTTCTTATCTCTTTACACTATGAAACTGAATCCCCTGATTTTCCTACTTCCCCAATTCTTGTGAATCATGAGACACATCTAATTTTAGAGGAATTTACTTCTCCTTTTGTTTTGTGTCCTCATCCTTTTCCAATTCTAATGAAGGTGCCTCTCTGTGATGGTAATAAAGTTGAAAAATCCACAAATCAAATTCCTAATCCATCTTCTCACTCTTCTTCCATTTCTCATGACTCAGATTCAATGGAGGAAATCCTAGAATGGCTCATGAAGCCCATGGGGAAGACTAACTTCTCCATTCTGCAACATGATGTTATCATGCATAACTCTAGCCTCTAACCTGATCTAGATTTCTATGATCCTCTATCATCTACATGAGATGACCTTTTGTATTATGATATGCCCAATCAATCTTCTCCACCAGCTAGTGTTTCACACTCTCTTGATTTTTGTGTCATTGATTCAAATTGCGATCAGGTACAAGGTAGTCACTTTGCACAGGCAAAGGAGTAGGAAGTTGAAGATGTTTTCAATATTTCTTATATTTTTCAAGATCATCCATGTCAATATGATGTGCTTCCATTCTTGGATGGTTGTCAATCTGCTAATCTCGGTAGTGAATCAAATGCAATCAACTCCTTCGATCAATCTGTAACATTGGGAAACAATTATTCTGATGATGGTGACTATATTTATGTATGCGATCATGAATTCCTAGGTACATTATCTAATTTTTGGGATCCTCTACAACATGTTGATCTGACCAAATTAGATCTTGAATCTAATCCAACCAAATAAAATCTCCATAGTGAAACTTCCTCTTCATCTCACAATCCCTTGTGCTCTACCGTTTGTGATGCATCTACTTGCGATAGAGATACTCCATGCTCTTCAAGTTCTTCATCCAATGAGTTAACTTCTCAATTGACACAAGGTGGTGAGATTATCCATGATGAAACTGAACACAATCAAATCATTGAGTACTCTTTCCATACCTCATCATCTCTTCTCTTGCGTGGATACAAATATCTAAACCAGATTGCTCATGACATTTTCCCATTTCATACATCTTCAGATTTCTAATCAGATGAATATTTTAACTTGAGTAATCTGGTTGTTGAAATTGAAAAATATGATCAAATTAGTGACAGAGATGGCTTCCACCCGGTTAATAGTGATCTCATCAATATCAGTGAAAGTGTAGGAATTTACAGGGTAAGTTCCTTAGATAGAACACCAAAGGGCACTGCTCACAAACAGATCACAGATCAGTACACCAATATTCTTGACATGGTTAAAACCCTCAAAGAGGGAAAGAGTCTGCGGCCTAAGCCAATGCAGCCACTTCAAAAAACATATTAATGTAAAAGAAAGAAAATTTACATAAGCTTCTCTCATGAACGGTCACCTTACAAATGACCCTCCCTGCTCTTTAAATAGAGATCATGGACCAATTATGCGTTAAGCCATGGATCAAGTGTCGGTAATACCAAGGATAGAATGAACCGTCAAATCACTTCATGTCTAGAACATATTGTGACCATTAGATTGTAAGTTACAAAAAGTACATACTAAAGAAACACACTTTACCTAACTATACACTAGACCAAGTTATACTTAACTATTTCTTATCTGTCGAAATATCATAACATCCCCCCTTAAGAACAACTTGGGATAGGATTGAAGGATGTACAAATATGACACAATAGGAGAAGGAAGGAGGCATTAGAGCCTATCCCCCCTTATTGACAACTTCCTGAACTCCAACCATAAATCGAAGTTTAGTAAACTTCACCTCTATGAGAGCCTTTGTAAAGATGTCTGCAACTTGATGATCAGTTGAACAATATTGTACTTCAGGAACATGGTCATGAATGAGCTTTCTGATGAAGTGCATGTGTAGTTCAATGTGTTTGTTTCGTTGATTTTGGACTGGATCTTTGCATATTTGAATGCCACTTTGATTATCACACCAAAGTATAGTCGGATGTTGCTGCTGAAAGCCAAACTCTGACAGGATCTGATGAAGCCACAAGGATTCCTTACTAGCTTCCACGGTGCCATGATACTCTACTTCTATTGAAGAAAGAGAAATGGCACTTTGTTTCTTGCAAGCCCATGTAATAGGTCCAGAACCAAGGGTGAATACATAACATGTAATAAACTTCATTTGATTAGGGTCACCAAACTAATCGAAATCAGTGAAACCAACCAATAAAGGAGATGCTTCTGCACTGTAATGAATCCCAAACTGAATTTTACCTCGAACATAACTAAGTATTCTTTTATATGCTTTCCAATGACTTTCATGTGGGTTTTCAAGATGGGTATGGGCCAGATACAAAATTTTTCCTACAAGCTGATAGTATAAGGTAGCGTCAACTTCAAGGGAATTACAAGTGACTGAAAGTTTGGCTCCAGACTGAAAGGGAGAAGGGGCTGGATCACAGTCTTCCATGTGAAAGTGGCATAGAATATCACAGGTATACTTGGACTGGGAAAGGGAAATACCTTCCTTGGATTGCAAAACTTGAAGACTAAGAAAATAATGCAAGTGTCCTAAGTCCGTCATTTCAAACTACTTTTTAAGGCTGGACTTCACATGGTTTATAAGGTTGGGATCACTACCAATGAGGATAATATCATCAACATAAAGAACAAGAATGACAAGGGACTTACCCACTTTCTTGGTGTAGACAGTATTGTCAGAATGACACCTAGAAAATCTAGTATCTAAAAGAAATCTATCCATTTTGACATAACAAGTCCGAGGGGGTCGCTTGAGACCATAAATGGATTTCTTAAGCCAACATTCAAGGCTAGAGTTTGTTTGTATAAAGCTAGGAGGTTGTTCCATATATATTTATTCATGCAAGTCCCCATGCAAGAAGGCAAATTTAACATCCATCTGATGGACTTCCCATTTGAAAGAGGAAACAGTGGAAAGAACACGGCGGATAGAGTTCATTTTGGCAATAGGGGAGGATTTTTTAGTATATTCAATGCCTTCAACTTGTGAAAAACCCTTAGCAACAAGACAAGCTTTATGTTTATCAACTTTTCCATCTGGTCCAAACTTGGTTCTGTAAACCCATTTGCATCTAACAAGTTTTCATCCCTTTGGAAGAGGAACAAGATCCCATGTATCATTTGCCAATAATGAATTATATTCTTCATTCATAGTTGCATCCCAATCTAGATGGCCTGAAGCTTATGCAAAGGTGTCAAGATCATAATTCGTTGAAGCTTGAGCCAGTAAAGAAGAGGCTCTATCGAACTGAGAACGTGTACGTCATTGATCTATACGATCATTTGCCAGAGCAACTGCTACATCCCGAGTAGCAGAGACCTATTTTGGAAGTTGAGGAGCTGAATGAGGATCCCGAGAAGGTGGGGGAGGATTTTCATCCTCATTGTCATCATCTGAAGAAGAAATATTTTCAAAAGTAGAAGGGATAGAGGGAGGTGGCACACCCGCTAAACTAGGCTTGTAGGCTGATATATTTTCAACAAACTTTACATCTCTTCTAATGATAACATTTTTGGATTTAGGTGGAAGAAGTTTATATCCTTTGAAATCTTCAAAATATCCAACAAAAATACATTTTTCACTCTTAGGTTCTAAGGTTTTATGTTTCTCATTGAGAATATGGGCCCATGCTTCACTTCCAAAAACACGAAAGCGACTTACATCTGGTTTAATTGAGCTCCATGCTTCTTCTGGAGTGATATTATTTAAAACCTTAGTAGGAGTGTGATTTACTATGTAATTGCACAATTAATTGCTTCTACCCAAAAATTAAGACTAAGCCCTTTAGATTGAAGCATACAATTAGCCATTTCCTTTAAGGTGTGATTCTTCCTTCCAGCTGCACCATTTTGTTGTGGAGTATATGGAACAGTATGTTGCAATTGAATTACATGCTCAGTCCAAAAGTTGATGAATTTGTTGTTAACATATTCTCCACCATTATCAGATCTTAGCTTAAGAATTTGAGGTCCAGATTGTTTCTCAACAAAGGCCTTAAAGGCCAAGAACATGTTAAAGACTTCACTCTGGATTTTTAAGAAGTACACCCAAGTCCGTATGGAGAAGTCATCAATGAAATTTAAGAAATACTTGTAGCCAGAGAATGAAACAACTAGAAGTGGACCACATAAGTCAATGTGCACAAGCTATAAAGGGGTTGAGGCAGTTTTTCAAAACTATCCTGATGAAGTTTTCCAAGTACACATCCAGAACAAACACCATCTCTACAAGATACCATAAGAAGACCTATCACCATATTTTCCTTACATAGATTTTGAAGGGAGCGATAGTGTAAGTGACCAAATCGTTCATGCCAATGTTTGCTCACTTCATCATTATGAGCAACAAATACTGAGGGAAGAGTTGATGACCCAAAGTTGTTAAACTTATACAACCTTGTAGAATCATTAGAAATGCTAGTAGCTAAAATCTATCTAGGATCTCTTAGGTCGTTAATTACAACATCATGAGGTGAAAATTGAACAGTTTTACCTTCACTTGAATGAGTTATCTGATATGCATATAGAAGGTTGTAGGATAAGGTAGGAACACATAATAAATCATTAAATTAACCATTTTCTAGATGAACAGTTCCATTCCCTACAACACTAAGAGATCTATCATCACCAACATATATATTTTTGGTGTTACAATCATTTAAAGAAGAAAACATGGGTTTGTTTTTGGCCATGTGATAATAATATCTAGAATCAATGATCCACTCATGAGAATGAAAAGAAGAAGATACATTTAGTGCATAACCATACCGAGATGCTTGACAACCACATATAGAAAGTGTTATTCCTAAAGATGAAGTTGAAGTTGAAGAGTGCTCCAAATGGATGTTATGCTTCTTCAATGTTGCTTCCAAGGCTTCCATCATTTTAAAGCATTTGGATTCTAAGTGGCCATCATGATTACAAAAGTTTCAATGTCTATCAATCTTCTTCCTTTTGTTTTTATTTTCTTTATCATTTTGTTGAATTGATTTTTCATTTTGAGACTAAAATTTTTTAGGACCCTTGTTTGGTTTAGGAACATTCTTTTTTGGATGTTGCTTCTTAGGATTCTTTGAATTTGGTTGTTGATGGGCTGCTAAGGCTTTCTTAGAAGAGTTTCCAATATTAAGAAGACCAAGATGTAAGAGTTTTTCTTGTTCTCTTATTAAATAATCACAAAAGGCATTAAAAGAGAGGGACTTGTAGTCTTGTCCTTGAGAAATAAAGGCTTCTCTTATAGAATGGAAGGTGGAAACAAACACATAGTAGGTTGTTCCCAACTTAGTAAGAATGGAATAGATAAGGTTACCATCTTCTTTCTTAACCTTAACACCTTCCAAGAGAATTCTAAGGGTCTTGAACTTGAACAAAAAATATTCAATGGAAGAAAAATTATTGGGGGCCAACGTAACCAACTCATTTTCGAGTTGATGGGCTCTAATTTCATTTTTAATTCCAAAAACTTTATTGAGCTGTTTCATTGCTTCATCACGGGTATCAAGTTTTGTGATATGGAATCTAAGTTCTAGAGAAATAGACATCCCTATCAACCCATGTGCTTGATCTTGCCTATTTTCCCATTTGGTTTGCTTATCTTCATCTTTAGGTTTAGCCTTTTGGCCTGAGGCTACTCTATAAATACCTTTACTTCTAAGTAGATCCTCAATATAGGAAAACCATTGGAAGTAGCTGGTGTTGTCAAGAATAATTTGGCATGGACTTTCCATTTTAATAAGAACTGAAGTTGTATATGCTGAAACTAAGTGTTCCAATGGAAATATCTCAAAAAATTAGGCCAATTAAAAAAAAGGCTCTCAAAATAGCTTCTGGATGAAGAGGTTATGGCTTTTTAAGAAAAGTTGTTGAAGATGCCGACGAAATACGTGAATGTGCAGAAGTGAATGATAATGTTATCTTTAAAAAAAAAAAATCCCTCCCCCCATTCCAAACTTAATCTAATTAGCTCACTTAAAAAAATAAATAAGTAAATAAATAAAAAATAAAATAAAAAATTATGTGACCCACTTTTATAAATAAGTGAAAGTCACTTTTACAATGGTACTTTATGAGTTACCACTAAATTGTAACTTAAATAAAAGATAAAAAGACTTTAGAATTATAAGTGACTCAATTTTTATAATGGCTAAGAGCACTTTTACAAAAGTAACTTTAAAACATAAGTTACATATGCTTTTTGAAAAAGTTACTCAACAAAAAGAAAGACTTGAACCCAAGACCTCTATTCTCATAAATTAACTTTGGACCAAGTGAGCTAGTTTAAAAGGTTAGTAATATTTGGAAAAGCGGAAGGGGCTTTCTTTTTTTAGTCACTGAAGCTTTGGAGTGCATGCTTACTTGAGAAAGCCATTTTTGCCTACAAAACAAAAGACCAAACAACCCAAAACGAACATGCAAAAAAAATCAAACCTTACGACTTGAAGTTAGATTTTACCGTAAACTAAATATTTTCCTCAATGTTTTTGATTTTCCGAGATCACACTAAGGCACGGTGAAAAAGAGCATACGCATGAGAAAAATCCTTCCTTTGTGTTTCTAATTTGCCCTGATCTGTTAAAATTGCCAACTAGGGCCAAACTCCATGTGGGTCATCTTATTAATGGAAGCTAATATTTTTCTTGGATCCCTCTCATCGAGAGGTGTAGGATTGATCTAAAGATCATCTGATTCCGATTAGTATTCATGGAGATATGAATTTATTTGTGTTATGGGACAATTCGTTAAGGTCAGCGAGCAACCAAATAAACCCCACTTGTGCTCAATGTTTTAGTATAAATAGAGGTGGCCTTCAAGTCATTTTGAACATACTTGGGATCTCTTCATCTCTACCTTTCTTTGGGTTTTAGTAGGATTAAAAATTCTAAAGGATAACGTTGCCCTAATCCATAGGGCAAAAGCTGGAACTATCGAAACTACCAAGAAAAGCTAGAATTGTCGAAACTACTGGGAATAGCCGGAATTGCCGAAACTGCCGAAAACAGCCAGAATTGTTGGAACTGTCGAATATGTCGGAACAGGCAGGAAAGCTAACACAGAGGGTAGAAGCCAGAACTCTCGAGAACAACTGTAATAGCCGGAATTTCTCTAACTTCTAGAACTATTAGGAATAGCTGGAATTACCAGAACTACTGGAATTGCCGGAACTGTTGGGAACTGCTGGAACTGTTGGGAACTGCTGGAACTGCCAGAACTGCTAGGAACTGTCGGGAATAGTCAGAACTACTGGAACTACCGGGAACTGCTGGAAGAGCCAGAGCATCTATCTCCGAAGGAGAGAAAAATGCAAGGGACAACTAACGAACATTAGTACAGTTGTATGGTACTTAGCAGCAAATACACCAAGCATGCAATGTTACAGCTAGCATGCAAGGGACAACTAGCATGCAACAGCAAGCATGCTAAGGACAACAAGCATGTTAGGGACAACAAGCAAGAAAGATGCAGCCAACACATAGGTCAGTATGGCAACATGGTGCAGCAATGGAACATAATGCAACACAGTTATGGGTACAGTCATGATTAATGAAGCATGATGAGATGCAACATAGTGATGATGGGTGCAACATGGTGCAACGCAGTGAGGTGCAGCATGATGACGAAATGCATCACAATGATAGGTGAAGGAGTAATCTTGGAGAATCAGTTGAAGCAACATGTATTCAACTGATCTCATGTATCATCTTCTTAGAGATGATCTATGCTCTTATCTAGATAAGTCAAAGTGTTTACTTCTATTGTAAACGTACTATCTCTCTCTCTCTGTGCTGAACTATTGAAGAACATATAAGAGGAATTGATCAAGGGTTTCCCCACAATGGGGTTTGTCCCTGGCTAGCGCCACATCTTGTGTCCTCTTGTCTTGGCTTGTCTTCTGCAATTTATGTTTATGTTCTATCTACAGTTTACTTTAATGTTGATGTGATTACTAATCTGTAAAAGATATTGAGCTAAATGTGAAAATTGAAATAAATTGCTCTAAGCATAGGACATACCTAAAATTAACATGGTATCAGAGCTGAGGTGAAGACAATGCCCAAGCAAGAGTGAAAGAGCAATCACCGAAGACAGTTGGGAAAGGACAAAAGGATCAGTGGATTCCTCATCCCTCTTCAAATTCACTGAGGGTGAAGTTGAAGTAGAGAATATTATCAGAATGGTGCAGCAGAAGTTTCTGATGGCCTACCTAAATATCACTTCATTGGGAAGTCTGGATCAAAAGGTGGAAGGAAAGGCAGATGCATTGGTTGCAATAAGTTTAGCCATTATACGAAGGAGTGTCCGAATGGAAGAGACACATCTCTTGATGAAGATAACAATCATTCTAGGGACATCTTCAATGATCAAAGGAATGACAAGTAATGCAGGTTATCAAGGAAATGGCCGACTCTTCAAAAAAAAAAAAAAAAGGAACCCCAGGTATGAATAATCAAATGTTGTTTTTGATAAGATAAAGAAGTGTTATCTTGTATTGGCCCTCTCCTTCAGATTCTTTGGGAATCTGGCTTATTGATTGTAGTGCTTCAAGGCACTTCATCGGATAGTAGGGTGCACTCTTTAATTTGGTAGAGATGGAAACAATCATGGGATTATACTTTGATCTAGGTGGATGTTGGTGGCCACCCACCTATCCCACTTGGACCCCCACAAGTGTCTCTTTCAGTTTTTCAGTTTCCGTAATTGTAGCACAATTTACTATTTTTAGTAGTTTTTTCGGGTCCTGAACTTCCGGAGCCGTTTTGAGGCCCTAAATGACGTTGTTTGGGAAATTTGGGAGAAACATGGGTCCATGGACCGATTTTTCTCATCCCAAAGTTGTATTTCTCAGATAGATCTTTCTAACGAGCTATTGTACACATCAAACGAAGATAAGGTGCCAAAGTTACGACCTCGGGAAGTTGATGTACCAACTTACCCAAAACGGGGCCCAAAATTTGGAGTTTCATCTTCTAGGGTTATGTTTTGAGATGTTAAGGGTTTTCCATTGTTTCTTAACAATAAATAGGCCTTCGAGATTCATTGTAACACTGTTCAGAGGCATGTAGCCACCACATCTCTTCTCAGAGATAAGCTACCATTGCCCTAACTAGTTTATTTCTATTTATGTTGTAAGCATATTTCAGTATTTTACATTAATGAAATGAAGTATTATTTCCATTGCATCTTTGTGTTTATGGTTATCTTTGTAATTTGTTGCGTTCTTGTTTAAATTTGGATTAGTGGTATCAAAGCGGTCTGCTTTTTCTCTGTTTTTCTTTGCTTGTCCCCAACGAGGTTGAGATATAAGGAGTTAGGGCTTGAATTGGTCGAACCTTTGCAAGACCAGCCTTGCAAATCCTGACGGCCTCCCATGGAAGATAAAAAGAAAGACGAGGGGGCAGGAGATACTATCAAAATCTTACTCAAAGAAGCCCTCGAACGGCAAAGGAACGCGATGATGGACAGCTTTGCCCAGATCCTTCAGCGGCTACCCAGAGGTGATGCATCAGCTTCCAACAACTACTCTGGAAATGCCACACTGTTTAAGGTACAAGTTAATTTTGAAATCCCCATCTTCGAGGGTCAAATAGACGCAGATGGCAGAGATAAATGGTTACATCTGCTAGATGGGTATTTTTCTGTTCATGAATTTTTTATTCAGGAAAAGATTGTTTTCGTTCTTCTCAAAGCAGCCTCCCACGTCAAGGACTGGTGGGAAACCTACTGCGAGCAGAAGGATGAAAGTACAGGCTCACTATTTTCTGCCACACCCACTTGGAATTCATTCCGGGATGCCATCAAGGAGCAGTACTATCCTATCAAAAACTATGAGGACAAATACATAAAGTGGACCACGTTGCGGCAGGGAAGGGACCAAGATGTGCCAGAGTTCACAAACATTTTTCATACCCTTCGCACACAGTTGGGTATCAAGGATTCTGAGCTACATTTGGTACTCAGATACCGCGGTTGCCTACACAGATACATCTAGGAAGAGATGGAGTTCCTAAACATCTCCTCACTCGGCACGGCGCACCAATACGCTGTCAAAATTGAGCAAAAGTTCAAATAGAAGAAGCGCTACTTTCGATCTGTGAATCCGAAGACTAAAGGACAAAGCCAAGGCGAGGTGACCCAAGACAACCCGTCAAAGCCGCAAGAAAAGAAAAACACCACAAAGTCGAAGAAGGACACAGGAAAGTGGTGTGAGTTCCACAAGAGCCCCACTCACAACACAAGTGAGTGTCAGACCAAGCAGTCGCTGGTGGCCAAGTTGAAGGCTTCAGAATCAGATGCATGTTTGGACCCTGAGTCAGAACTTGACAAGGGGAATGGTAAAGGGAAGCAGATCATTGATGTGGAGCCCAGCGTCACTGTTGCCACCGCCAATATCCCGAAGAATGAGCCCGAAGATCCAGAGGAGGGGGAGCGTCTTTTCCACTCACAAATGTGGGTGAAGGGTTCACCGCTGCAATTCAATGTCGACAGTGACAGCAAAAAGAACCTCATTTCAGTAGAGGTCATGAAGCAATTGGGCCTATCGACTACACCACACCCACATCTATATAGTATCGGGTGGCTTCACCAAGGACAATATCTCTAAGTTCACCAGCAATGCTGCCTTCCCTACAGCATCAAGCCCTTCACAGATGAGGTATTGTGTGATGTTGCACCTCTGGATGTTTGTGATGTATTATTTGGCCAGCCATACTTGTGGAGGCAACATGCTGTGTATGAGTCAAGGCCTCTTGTTGTTATTATTACTTTGGGTAATTCATTATATAGGATACCAGAGGTAGCCCCACCTATTGCCACCTCTTTGATCTCTGCTAAGAAATGCAGCAAGATCGTCTCCTAGACTAGGAAATTCATTTTCTGTCTAGTTCGATCCCAAAGTAAGGGGAAGATCATCACCACATCCATGACCCCCGTGAAGGGTTCCTCCACATAGCAGCAGCAGCAAAGGGATACGGTCATGACAGAACACAGGAACAACTTCTCCTCACCCACAGGGGTACCACACAAGTTTCAAGTGGACAATAAAGTCTGGTTGCATCGGCAGAAAGAACGCTTCACAAGAGCCCATCAGAAGCTCCGACCATGCCAACATGGTCCTTACACCATTACCAAGGCTATGGGAAATAATGCTTTGGAGCACGGCATTCCTCCATTCCTTCACCTGCACCAAGTGTTCAATGTGTACTGCCCTCAACCATGCTTCTCACCATTACTGGACACATCTGTGACTGTAGAACAGCTCACCAAGGACCAAGTTCAGCAGATGGAGGAACTCAATGCAATGGGTACCATTGCTTCCTAAGGGGGGAGGAATGATCCAGGTGGATGTTGGTGGCCACCCACCTATCCCACATGGACCCCCACAACTATCTCTTTCAGTTTTTTAGTTTCCGTAATTGTAGCACATTTTACTATTTTTAGTAGTTTTTTCGGGTCCTAAACTTCTGGAGCCGTTTTGAGGCCCTAAACGACGTTTTTTGGGAAATCTGGGAGCAACATGGGTCCATGGACCGGTGTTGCTCTTACCAAATTTGTAGTGCTCGGATAGATATTTCTAACGAACTATTGTACGCGTCAAACGAAGATTGGGTGCCAAAGTTACGACCCTGAGAAGTTGATGTACCAACTTACCCAAAACAGGGCCCACAATTTGGCGTTTCATCTTCTAGGGTTAGGTTTTGAGATGTTAAGGGTTTTCCATTGTTTCTCAATAATAAATAGGCCTTCGAGCCTCATTGTAACACAGTTCAGAGGCATTTTGATGCCACATCTCTTCTCAAAGATAAGCTACCATCACCCTAGCTAGTTTATTTCCATTTCTGTTGTAAGCATATTTCAGTATTTTACATTAATGAAATGAAGTATTATTTCTACTGCATCTCTGTGTTTATGGTTATCTCTGTAATTTGTTGCATTCCTGTTTAAATTTGGATCATACTTGGAGCTAATGCCACCTATCCCGGAAAGGGTGTAGGGAATGTTACCACTCAATTGAATGATGGTAACTCGATTCATTTACATAATATATTTTATGTACCTAATCGCAAGAAGAACCAGGTGTCCATTTCAGCAATGGAAGTCAAAGGTCACAGGGTGGCACTCATCGATGGAAAGGTACATGTTTGAAAATAGAATTTTCAAAGATGTTTTTGAGTTCAGGGTTGTATCAAGTTGCAGGAAGTCCACTGGGGACCATGTCCATTGACACATAGCATTGAAGGTCTGTGAGTCAGATGGTGAAAAGGATGCCTAAATTCAAAAAGAACATTAAAGTACATGTCTGAGATGTACCGAAGGAAAATCTTACAAGGGGACCATTCCCCTCATGTAGCAGGTCCACAAGTTTGGAACAACCTGAGGGGTTTGGGATTCATGATTAGGAATCTCACGTATGCAGGTCGAAGAAATCCCTCTATGGCTTGAAGCAAAATTCCCTGGGCATAGTATGAGAGGATTGATAGCTATCAGATGAAGATGAGATTCACTAAGAGTGAAGCCGATACAAACCATTTTTTGAAGGTTGTGGATGATAGACCTCTCATACCAACACCTTTTGAGGATGACCTATTTCAAACTAGTGCAGAGCCTCTCACTTGCAAAAGTAAGAGGGAGTTGGATTCCAGATGTGAAATGGTAAACTGCAAGCCCATGACTACCTCGAGGATATTAACTTTCAGAAGTTATATGGTGATGATGTCGAACCAGATTTGGGAAATGCCTCTGAGTTCCATAAACTCACTTGCATTGATGTTCTTGGTGAACTTTCGTCCGGACATATGTTTTGAAGTTAGCATGGTGATCTCATATTTGGTTGAGCCTCACTGGATTGGTGCTAAGAATATTTTGAGATATCTTCGGGGCACAATCTCTCATGGATTGAGATACACTACCGGAAATATGAAGCTGCATGATTATTCGAATGCTAACTAAGCAGGCAGTGTGGAGGATCACTAGAGCACTTCTCAGCATTGGTTCTCTTTGGGTTCTACTTCGATATCATGGATGAGCAGGAAGCAGAAGTTGGTTTCTATAAGCACCGCTGATACCAAATACATAGTTACGAGTATGATCTCGTATGCATTTTCCTAGTTGTGGAAGCTATTCAGTGAGTTGTTTGTACACATGATGAATACCACTGTGATTCTCTGTGACAACCAGAGGGGGGATTTGATTATTGAGGAATCCCGTATTCGGTGATTGCTCCAGCAGATAGACATCAGATACTGCCTTATCTGGGATATGGTAAGTTGATGAGCGAGGAGGCTCCATCGCATTGAGACTAATGTACAGGTCGTAAACATTTTGTCAAACCCTCAGGAAAGGTCAAATCTGTGACTTTCCCGAACGACTTGGAGTCATTGAGAGACCTTCTTATAAGGGTCTTGCATGTTGCATGCATTGAGCTTTGGGAGCTCTGGGGGGCTTGGGGTACTTACTGGAACAACATACAATCACAGGGCAACTCACCCTCCCCTGGTGGTGCGCTATGTATAGGATGATAGGTTCAACCTTACCATGTGATACCCCATGGCGACTGTGGAATAGGATGATTAATTCTCCTATGGGTTGGGATGATTAGTTCTCCTATTGTAACTGTGAAACAGGATTATTAGTTCTCTTGTGGGCCAGGATGATTAGTTCTCCCGTGGCAACTGTGGAATAGGATGATTAGTTCTCCTGTGGACCAGGATGATTAGTTCTCCTGTTGCAACTGTAAAACATGATGATTAGTTCTCCTATGGGCCAGGATGATTAGTTCTCCCATGGCAATAGTGAAACAGGATGATTAGTTCTCAATTGGGCCGGGATGATTAGTTCTCCCATGGAAACTATGAAACATGATGATTAGTTCTTATGTGGGTCGGGATGATTAGTTCCCCCATGGTGACTATGGGGCAGGATGATTCGTTCTCCTATGGACAGGATGATTAGTTCTTCGGTCAAGGCATCATACCCATGCAGTCTGGGACTCATGGGAAGTACCTCTCATCTGATCAATGAGCAAGGAAATGGGGTTAGGGACCATAGTAGTACTATCGATGGACGCATCGTTGTCTCTACCATACTCCCTATGCTAGGATGACCTCCATTGATTTGGGATCAATATGAGTGGTTTGAGACACTCTCTTGTGATATTGATTTGGGATCAATAAAACTGACTTTGGGTCAGTAAGAGTGATGTGACACACTCTCTTCAAATGAAACTGACTACGGGTTAGTAGAGAACGGTATGAGACATTCTCGATCAATTCTTCTTCTTCATGGTTTAGCGAAGCAGAGAAAAGCAAAGCAAAGCAGAGAAGTGCAGGGAAATGATGACAGAGATAGTATAGTCGGACATATGGATCAGCAAATGGAGTTCTCCCTAGTTGAGAGGGAGTGTTAAAATTGGAAACTAGGGCCAAACTCCATGTGGGTCATCTTATTAATGGAAGCTAATATTTTTCTTGGATCCCTCTCATTGAGAGGTGTAGGATTGATCTAAAGATCATCTAATTCTGATAAGTATTCATGGAGATATGAATTTATTTGTGTTATGGGACAATTTGTCAAGGTCGACCAACAACCAAATAAACCCCACTTGTGCTCAACGTTTTAGTATAAATAGAGGTGGCCTTCAAGTCATTTTGAACACACTTGGGATCTCTTCCTCTCTGCTTGTCTTTGTTTTTAGTAGGAGGAGAGATTCTAAGGGATAACATTGCCCTAATCCAAAGGGCAGAAGCTAAAACTGTCGGAACTGCTAGAATAGGTGGGAAAGTTGACGCAGAGGGCAGAAGCCGAAATTGCCAGGAACAACTGTAATAGCCGGAATTTCCAGAACTGATAGAACTATCGAGAATAGCTGGAATTGTCAGAACTACGGGAATTACCAAAAATGTCGGGAACTGTCGGAACTGCCAGGAATAGCGAGAACTGCTGGAACTGCGGAGAAATTCCAGAAGAGCCAGAGCATTTGTCTCCGAAGGAGAACAGCATGCAAGGGACAACTAATGAACATTGGGACAGTTGTATGGTACTTAGCAGCAAATACACCAAGCATGCATTGTTACAGCTAGCATGCAAGGGACAACTAACATGCAAAAGCAAGCATGCTAAGGACAACAAGCATGCTAGGGACAACAAGCAAGCAAGATGCAGCCAACACATAGGCCAGTATGACAACATGGTGCAGCAATGGCACGTAATGCAATACAGTGATGGGTACAGTCATGATTAATGAAGCATGATGAGATGCATCATAGTGATGATGGATGCAACATGGTGCAACGTGGTGAGGTGTAGCATGATGACGAAATGCATCACAATGATAAGTGAAGGAGTCACCTTGGAGAATCAGTTGAAGCAACATGTCTTCAACTGATCTCATGTATCATCTTCTTAGAGATGATCTATGCTCTTATCTAGATAAGTCAAATTGTTGACTTATGTTGTAAACATACTATCTCTCTCTCTTTGCTGTACTATTGAAGAACATATAAGAAGAATTGATCAAGGATTTCCCCACATTGGGGTTTGCCCCTGGCTAGCACCACATCTTGTGTCCTCTTGTCTTGGCTTGTCTTCTGCGTATGTTTATGTTCTATCTACAATTTACTTTAATGTTGATGTGATTGCTAATCTGGAAAAGATATTGAGCTAAATGTGAAAATTGAAATAAATTGCTCTAAGCATAGAACATACCTACACAGAGTCGCAAGGCAAAGAGCATCACAGAAATAAAAGCTATAGATCCCGTAATAAAAAACAGAGAGATAAATAACTAAAACTACAAATAAACATTGTCTACCCCCATATCTTAAAAATGACATGGCTAGGGCTACCAGAAACCTTTTCGCGTGAAACAAAAGAGGTTCCTCACTAGAATAGATGCTCCTAACACAATAGAGCAGTCCTCTCGATCTGAAAGCGATCAGAAACAATAGATCTAGGAAATGAAAGTTGGTTGCAATTGTAACGACTTCGGATTTGGATCACAAACGGATGCGGCCCTCCAATAGCTCTGATACCATGTAGGAATATATAGGGTAAGTTCCTCAGATAGAACACCAAAAGACCCCGCTCAAAAAAACATCACATATCAGTACACTAGTATTCTTGATGTGGTTAAAACCCTCAAAGAGGGAAACAGTCCACGGTCTGAGCCAACATGGCCACTTCAGGCAATTTATCAATGTAAAAGAAAGAAAATTTACATAAGCTTCTCTCATGAACAGTCACCTTACAAATGACCCTCCATACTCTTTAATGAGAGATCATGGACCAATCAGGTGTTAAGCCATGGATCAAGTGTCGATAATGCCAACGAGAGAATGAACCATCAGATCACTTCATGTCTAGAACATATCGTGGTTGTCGGATTGTAAGTTACAAAAAGTACAAACTAAAGAAACACGCTTTACCTAACTATACACTAGACCATGTTATACTTAACTATTTCCTATATGTCGGAATATCCTAACAAAAAGCATCTATCCTCACACCGTGCATAATCTAGTTCAATATTCCGGATGCGATTTTATAATTTTTGAAATTTCTGGGACTTGTCATGGATTCGAGGCACTGTAAATTATGCCATGATCTTGCAGCTCTGGTAAGACAGTAGGACTAAGTCAGGCCCGATTTTCTTTGAAAAACTCTTCCTTTCGCACAGTTTAAATCAATGTAAATTCTTTCTTGAAATATATTTGGCATTGTGGATATGATTTATTGAACTTTCAAGATCCAAATTCTAATCTGATTTAAGATTATTTATCTCCATGCAAGTATCTTGTATCAAACTCAGGTTTGGAATGTGTATGTCTCATAGAATCATCGAATTGTGAAGTTGATTATTCTAAATATTATCTTTGGCCAAAGGAGTCATAAATGTCCCACTCTTTTGAAAACAATTAGATCTTGATCCTTCTTGCGAATATTCTGATGCTAATCCTTTTCTTCATCGCTCCTGAAATACTCTTGAGCGTCAGTGAATGCATGTTTTACTTGATGAATCAAATTCTTCTTCACTTATTTTACCCTAATTTGTTTCATGTGTTTGTTATACTAACATTCATTTTTATTTCCTTCAATGATTACGATGCTAGTGCAGTGTGTAATGAGTCATAAGGAAATGGTTTGTTACACTCGTCATGTGAGGAAGAAGATTCTACTATGCAACGCATTTCTGGAACTGTTTAAATTGATTTATCTTTGTTAATTAAAAACTAGGAATCAAATGCTTTAATCATCCCATTATATCATTATTATGTCTATGATGACTATCAGTCAGCTTATCATTTTCCCATCAGTATATCCAATGGAATTTGGTATACATCCTTCGATCTTCATCGTTCAAAATCTTACTATTCGATTTTTTGTTGAGCAGTTGAGGCGCTTCAGCCTTCACTGATGGTTATGTCAGGTCCTCACTACCTTGACATGACTACTGAATATGATCAGATCTAATTTCCCTCACAAGATTCTCATTATCATCCCATGCCTCTAATTGAAAATCCATATTTTCAAATATTTCAGAGTTTTCAAGAGGATCATCATGAATTTTATGATCCAAAAACTGAATTATTGGAGCAATCTTACTTAGGAAGCTCCATTGCAATAAACAATTTTCATCTTTTTCTCATTCTTTCTAAGTAAGATGACATAGAAGAAGTTGAATTCATAAGAAGTATTCAAGGTTTGTTTGATTATACTTTTCATCGAAGAGGTAAGAATGTGAATTAGATGAAAGTAGTGATTGTGACACATATTTCTACCCACAGGCAAGACCTTCAATTTTTTGTGCAATTTATTCATTTTTTTTTATCTTTTTTGTTGCACATTAATTCATATTTGTTTTAATTGTTCATGTCTTTGTGGATACAGGTCGAGAACAACTACAGTGGATTCACTAGAAATTTCACTGTATGTGACCCCAACCTTCTATTTGTTAAGTTAGGAGTAGGACTAGCTGCATTCTAGTTTTCCCTCTCTTGCATTCATCTCGTGCTTATTCTCTTTAGTCTCTCTTGTCTTTTCTTAATTTTGTCTTGCATTATACTTTCATTTAGCTTCTTTTTCTTGTAAAATGATATGTATCTAGAGAAGGATAGCTCTTATTTGGTTTGTTTGTCATTAGAGAGTCTTAGACTCCTAGGAAGGTTAGATTTGCCCGCAAGTATAACTCATTCCGCGTGACAAATAGAAAAGGACTTTGTAACACCACAACATTTGGTTGACTCTCTGCCTTTATTCCTTGTCTTAGTTACATCTTTTGGTCGATGATATTCTAACAAAAAATATGATCCTTGCGTTAAGAAATCCTTGTGTTGAACCATGATCTCCATGTCTATTCTAGAAACATCATGCCTGCACTCGAGTTTTTAAGTTTTAGTGTTTTCAAGCTAATCCAATTAGGAAGAGATGGACAAGGGGGAAATCTAAAATAGTAAACCAATATCATAGGTCTTATATATGCTTCTTTGAAGGGACAACCTCTATATGCTTCTTTGAAGGGACAACCTCTCATTCTCTCAATAATTCGGGATCCCTCTTCTACCCATAAATAGATAAGTTTCGATGCATAATCCTCTTTAAATAACTAAATAAAAGCGAAAGAACAGAAAGGCTTCCTGCACAGAGAGGTGAAGCAAGAAACTATGTACACTCTAATTTTGGATCCTTTAGTGGATCTTGCAATCGGTTGCTCCATAGTCACTTCTTGGTCAACTAATGCATTTTGAGCTCCCTTCTTGGATTGGAAGTGTTGAAGTCAATTTCTCACACATGCTCAATCCTTAACAAGTGCATGAGAGCATTCTTTTACGCAAACTTGGAAAATAATAACACTTTCCTATCAAGAGTGTGCTTGTGTGATGTCTAATCCATGTCAACAGTTAGTTCTCACTCACAACGATAGTTTCTCACGTTCTAGCTATGTTTGTACTTCTATTTCGATGAGTTTTGCAAACTGTCACTTCTATGCGCCTTTGCTTTCGCAAGTATTTTTTTGTGTTTACGACAGTCGCTTTCATTCACTTTCACTTTAATTAGTGGAATTTTCATGTTATATTTACTCTAGCATGTGTTACTTTCACTATTGGTTCACATATCGCAAGAGTCATTCGCACTTAAACAATTGTCGTATTTTTACATGTTAGCTGGTGAACAAGATATGTATGCTTGTTCTGGTGATTTAAAGGGGTTATATTTATGTGAATGAGTTGGTATAACCATGTAAACATTAGTTTCAATCATTCCAAAAGTTTTAAGCATTGTTGCACAAGTGTCGTCACTGTCGTCGCAAAGTGTACCTTTAGTGTCACAATTTTCATAAAGTTATCGCAAAGTTGTCGCATTGAAGGAAATATGTTGTTAACGTGATTCAGATGGTCTATGTTTTTTTGTCAAAGTGTTCCAAGTGTGTGATCACAGTAAAGTCATATCGTTGTTCACAACAATCTCTTCAGTCCTACACTAAGCCAAATTTCGAAAAAATCCTAGCAACCTAGCCTCATCCAGCCCTTGAGAACTATGCATTTCACAACCTCATTGCTCAAGCCCGGAATTGAGCATTTCACAACCTCAATGCTCCAAACCAGAACTACACATTTCACAAATGCAGTGCTCAAGCCTGACCTTGCCTCCCATAATTGTGCAATTCTTTCTCCTATCCTTGTCCTAACTGCGCACTACGCAATCACAATCCACAAGCTTGTGAGAAACAAAATGGAATAAGAAAATGAGTGCAAATAACTCCAATAATCCCATGGAAACCAGATATAAAGAATATATTTTATTAGATGACACCTGTGAAGGGAACAAAGAATGTTACGAGTCCCCTTCTATGGGATGGGTTCTTGGCTATCTTCAATGTCTTCAGCTCTGTAGAGTCTCCCTCTCCTCTACAATGTGTAAACCGAGCAAGCAAAATCTTTGAGCTCAATAGGAACTCAAATGAAAAAGCAAAATGGTGAACGAAAATGTTAATAACAAGAGCTGCAACAGTGAGTGAAACAATGAAAATGATCAAAAATGAAGAATGGATGTAAAACCCTCCAATTTATAACAAAATATTAGGTTATTCTTAAATAATGGAAAATAATAAAATATTATTAACTAAATTCTAGAATTAACCGTTTGGAATATTATATTATATTTGGTTGGAAGGAAAAAATATTTAACTTGGTTAAATACTTTTATTTAGATATAATAAATAAATAAATGATTTATTTATCATCTCAAGGAATGTGGTTAAGGAATAATAACTAAATAATGATTAATTAATTATTCCTAGAAGATAATTAAATGAATAATGATTTATTTAATTATTCTTCATGGGTTTAACCAGAAATAACTTAACAAATGTAGTTTATTAAGTAATTTATTATAGTGAAAGCAATTTTACTATGGTAAAATTCTCCGAACATGGTGTACTTTGATCCATCTAGCAAGTTATGGCTAGATGATCAAATTTGGTTATAACAGATTTTTCCCCAACGTAGAAGCATTAGGAGCAAAACGTATGACCGAAGTACATTATAAGGACACAATCACTAGACACCGAAGGGAAGTCAGAGAGAGTGAGAGAGAGATACCAACGGAGTTGAATCGAAACAGGATAGTGACTGAGGGGGTGAGACTAACTAACTGATGTAAGTCTCCTTTTATGATGTGGTGCGTGATATTAAGTGAGGCGAGGCATGCATACCCATATCCGTCGAGATAGCTAAGTACAAAAAATAATGGTGTGCCCAATAGAATGAAATTGAGCACTAAAGTACATGTTGAATGGTATATAACATGCTGACATAAATGAGCCTAGAAATAATACAATGTATCCCATATACATAATGTGCCTAGAAAAACATGACCCGGGACTGAATACAATAACATCTGAGTACATGAGACATAATGACCCTTCCCTCAAAAAATGGGTGGGAGGGAGGTTATAACAACCAAAGAAGCCATGTTGAATAGTAAAGGGCTCTGCAAAATTGAATGGATCATCTGAAGGAG
This sequence comes from Pinus taeda, assembly GCA_000404065.3. Classification (NCBI taxonomy): domain Eukaryota; kingdom Viridiplantae; phylum Streptophyta; class Pinopsida; order Pinales; family Pinaceae; genus Pinus; species Pinus taeda. Next base: position 1,164 of record APFE030736003.1, on the reverse strand, counting down.
ACATGTGTTCTATGAGCATTGCAAGTAGCAGTAACCGAACCCATCAAATCTGCAGAACGGCATATGAGGCTGTAGCATAATATGAAGTCATTTGAGCATGTGGGGGACACCAGAAGAGCCACCCCCTCATGAGGTCTGAAACATCTCACACACACATGAGAATCACTTGTACAATCTGTTGCATCACTAGACCATAAAGTGTATGAATCATGAGCATGAAACAACCAAGTCAAAGGGAAATGATGATTCCCTTTGCTTGATTTGATGCACTGAACAAGAATGGAAGCTGGAGACAAGGTACACTGCCCTCTAGGTCGTTCCTATGGAATTAATGTGTTGATGTCAACAGAATAGGGCCCGTCATAGGTGAGGCAATGAGGATCCTCAACTAAGGCATGAGGGAAAATAGTGATGTAACTGATGGAATGACACTAGGAATGATAAGGGGAATGGGGACTAAGGGACAAACAGATGACTTCCCTTGTCAGAGGATAAAGTGCATGGTTGACGTGGCAGCGACAGACTCGACTTCGGAGGGGATGGTGGATAGTATGACTAGAGGCCAAAAATGGACAACATGGGATGAATCAGATGAAATACTGTAATGGGACACAATGGGACTCGAAACAGACTCCATGGATACAAGGGTGACTCATTATGGATGCTCTAAACAAGGGTGACTCGATGATGCTGCCACACAGAGTAGGCCTAGGGGGACCATGAAAACATGAGGGGACGATGAACAACGTAAACTTTGAAACAAGAACTGATACTGTTACCCATTTTGTAGAGATAGCAAAAAAGTGACCCGATTTCGAAAAGGGGCGATGCAGAACACACATTTTTTTTAGAGCATAGTTTTTGGCACTTTAAATAACCAATACGATTACCTGTTTCGTAGGGGTAGTAAAAACATGACCCGATTTTGAAAAGTGGTGATGCAGAATATACTTCTTTCTTTTCGGAGCATATGTTTTACACTTTAAATTTTCTTATGTATCAAATATAAATATTTGTTTTTAAATGTTAGTGATTTTTATGCTGATTTTGAAATGTGTTGATGCAACGTGTTGATGCAGTGTACCTTTATTTTAGAAGACTTAGGTTTCACACCTTAAAATTTATTATGTCCATTTTTTTTAAAATTATGATTATTTAACGAAT
>APFE030735997.1:4302-24957 GCA_000404065.3 Pinus taeda | reverse complement strand
ACTATGTTGAGGCACAATGTACATTTGGAGTAAATGAAGATTTGTTTAATGCTTCACTTGCTTCATGGAAAAATGATTGGTTGCTTGATTCAAGAGCAACCTGCCACATGACTCATAGAAAATATTTTTTTGAAGATTTCAAAAACGATGTCGATGGAGCAGTATACTTTGTAGATCAATCAAAAATCAAGCCATCAGGGCTTGGCACAATAGGCTTAAATTGCCCGGTCTTCCATACTTTCTTCTAGATCATGTTCTGTATCTCCCATAGCTCAAGAGAAAATTGTTGTCCTTGGTTCACATTCGCCAGCAAGGTCACTCCATTCATATGTTTGATGGCAATCTTGAGGTAAGAAAAGCATCTGACCACTCACTTGTCATGAGTGGAATAGAAGAAGAAAGACTTCTCAAACTGCAAGGAACCTCTGCTCATGCACAACATTTCTCATACAATGCTCATCATGAAGAAGGTAAACTTCCCTCAAGTTTATTATGGCATGCTAGATTTGGACATTTGAACTATGACAGTCTCTGCTTGCTGAAGAAAAATAGTGTTGTTGGTTTGCCTACAATTCCTAGGAAACTTAAGCAATGTGATGCTTGCATTCTAGGAAAGCATAGCAAACAGTCTTTTCATGATTCACATTCAAGAGCACATAGGAAACCTAAACTCATTCATTCAGATTTATGTGGTCCAATGCATGTTCCTTCTGCAAATGGAAATAAATATATCATGACATTTATTGATGACTACACCAGAATGTGTTGGGTTTATTTATTGAAGAACAAATCTGATGCTTTTCAAACATTAAAGAATTTTCATAAATGGATTGAAAATGATGCACAATCTCATATTGGGTCTATTCGCACTGATAATGGAAAATAATACACATCAAATGAATTTGAAAATTATCTTCGCCAACATGGGATCAAAGATCAAACAATTGTGCCTTATAATCCCCAACAGAATGGTGTAGCTGAAAGAATGAGTAGGACAATCTTAAATATGGTACGATCCATGCTCTTCTTCAAAAATGTAAAGATAATGTTTTGGGCTAATGTTGTTCTATGTGTTGCATATATAAAGAATAGATGTCCATCTAATGGTATAAGAAACAAGACTCCATATGAAATGTGGTATGGACATGTTCCTTCGGTAAAGCATCTTAGGGTCTTTGGTTCCAACTGTTATGCTTTGATACCAAAGGTACATAGAAAAAAACTTGGTGCTAGAAGTTGTAAGTGTATCTTCTTGGGGTATTCAAACACCTCTAAATCATATCGCCTATATGATGAAGTAAATAAGAAATTTGTTGTATCTAGAGATGTAATTTTCCTTGAATCATCCAAAACTGACAATGTTGTTGAGCGGCAACTTGATCGCTTGGATAGATTTGCAAAAGCAAAATCATTTCAAGAATTTGATAATTAGATTCCACATCTTGAAGGGGGGATTCCTATACTAGATCAAAATGTGGAATATTCTTCTGAATATCACTCTCCCCCGCATGAAACTCCAACAACGGATGATGCTTTAACTGATGTAATTGATAGAATTGGGAGACTCAATCTTGATTCAATCCCAACTCAATCAACAGAGTAGCCTAGACCATCTCAGAAAGGTCCCCCAAAGTGGTTGACAAAGACACTTGAAAGTGTTCATCCTAATGAAGTTGGAAAGACAGGAACCAGAAATTCAAACCGGCAAAATGGAGGTGATGTATATGACTCTAATTCACCTGTTGTTATGGATGTTTCTTATGATTGTGAATTGAACTTGTCTACAGATTTTGAACCAACTTCCTTCAAAGAAGCTGCTTCTCATGATGAATGGAAAGAAGAAATGCAAAAGGAGTATGATGCCCTCATAAAGAACAACACTTGGAAGCTGGTTGATCCTCCATTTGGAAACAAACCAATTGGCTGCAAGTGGGTCTACAAGAACAAGTATAAAGCTGATGGCTCACTTGACAAGCACAAAGCTAGGCTTGTGGCAAAATTTTTTGTACAGAAGGAAGGGGTTGATTATGAGGATACTTTTACCCCCACAGCAAAATGGGCTACCATCCAGACACTCTTTACACTAGCAGCTCAGAACGGTTGGAAAGTCCATCAAATGGATGTAAAAACTACTTTCTTGAATGGAGATCTAAAAGAGAATGTTTTTATGTCCCAGCCTGAAGGTTTTACTGTGAAAGGACATGAACATAAAGTATGTAAACTTGTGAAGTCCTTGTATGGCCTCAAACAAGCACCACAAGCCTGGTATGAAAAACTAACTGAGCATCTTCTGAAACTCAATTTCAAACATTTTGATCTTGATTGTGCAACTTTGTTTGTCAAGAAAGTTGGCAAAACAGTTGTATATCTTGTGGTATATGTAGATGATCTTTTGATGACAGGGAACAATGAAAGCTACATTGCATCCATAAAGAAGGAATTGGGGAAAAGTTTTGAAATGACTAATTTGGGCTATGTTCACTACTATCTTGGCATTGAAGTAACCCAACATCCAAAGTCCATATTTCTTGCTCAAAAGAAATACATAGGAGATCTGTTGAATAGATTTGGCATGACAGAGTGCAATCCTCTTACTACTCCAATGGAACAAAACTTAAAGCTCACATCTATTGAAGGAAAGGAATTTGAGGATGCAACAAAGTATAGACCGCTTGTAGGAAGTCTCAACTACCTAACTACTACCAGACCAGACATTTCATTTGTTGTTGGAATCCTCTCCAGGTTTATGCAAAATCCTTGTGAGGGACATTGATCTACTGCAAAAAAAGTTCTAAGGTACTTGAAGAGAACTTAAGACTTTGGAATCAAGTATACACAGGTGGACGACTTTAGCTTGATTGGATACTCTGATTCAGACTTCGATGGAGACAAAGAAATTGGGGTATCTACTTCAGGATATGATATGAGTCTTGGATTAGGAGTTGTCTCCTGGAGATCACGCAAACAATCAGTTCCAGCAGATTCCACAACAGAAGCAGAATACGTGGCAGCAGCTGAAGCAACAAAAGAAATTGTGTGGCTCAGAAAAATTCTTGAAGATTTGCAAGTGAAACAAGTACAATCAACTTCACTCATGATTGACAATACCTCTGCAATAAAGTTGGCCAAAACCCAAAGTTCCATGATCGAACAAAGCACATCAATACTAAATATCATCTGATTCGACATCATGTTGAGGCCAAAACAATCCATCTCCATCATTGTTCCACAAATGAGCAAATTGTAGAGATATTCACCAAAGCGCTTGGAAGGGAAAAGATTGAACGATTTAGAATGATGCTTGGACTCACCAACATCCCTTCAGATTAAGGGGGGGAATGTTGACACCTAATCCTTGTGATTGGGTGAATTATTGTAAATAGATAGATAGGAAATATGAAGAGTCATTGGGAGACGAACTGAATAGTCTCTCCCTCATGTATATAATGAGGACCTACCTAATGGAATAACATAGTCAAATTTATTTCTGCCCTATGGAGTTACTGTCTGGCTTGACACTTTATAGGAAAAATATTCATCCAACTAATAGTACATTGTCCCTTCTCTGATCTCAATTGGGTCTCTGTCTGAACTAACATGCATGATTTATCCATGAGTGAATACTCAATTATCTGAAGTACAATAGTTACATGCATGCAAGCATTAACTAACTAAACGCTCATTAATTTAACAAATTGTTAAATTAATCTAACTGGACTTGACTCAGTTAACTAAGCCAACTAATTAAAACTCAATATTACACCTCATCCTTACCTCTTTAACTGATGGATAAATTCCTCAATTAATAAATAAATTGTTGCATGTCCTCACATAGACTTCAAGTTTGATTTTCCTTAACTAATTAACTCAAGATGAATCAATTAATTAATTTACAAACTGTTGTTAATGTCAAATTCGAATTTTACTTTCTATGTTTAGTCTAGGGACTGACCAAAATAGGAATCCATCCTAAACTGCTAAAATTAGAATATTATTTTTAGCACTTCCATTTTTCATTCCCTGTTGCCCAATCCAGCATTGGTACTAAAACTTCTATTTTTAGCAGTGCTATTTTTAGCACTTCTACTTTTAGCATTTCTTGTTGCCATTTTCAACAATTTTTGGCGATATTTTTCCTTCTTGTAGAAGAACTTGAACTTCAACCACTTGTGCATTTAAAGGCAACTCAGCCTATTGGAGGAACCTATATAAATGATTGGGAGACATCATTAAAAATTAGGCCCTGATTCAGGGATTATTTAGGGAAATCATCCCTCCTACCAAGGAAATTTTTTGCCATACCTTGTACAAGTATAACTCGAGGGTTGACCTTAGAAGTTAGTTACTTTTTGTTACCATTCCTCCTACTATGTAGATTTCAAGTTTTGTAATCAAGAAATTATGTCTTTCATTTCAACAGTTTAATTAAGAATCATGTTTGTTATTCAACCAAGTAGTGTGATTTCTTGAAGGGTTATGAACGCCTTGGGGAGGGCCTATCGTACCCATTTTTTCACAAGTCCAAGGAAGCATTGTACAAAAATTTTCAAGGATTAGAATCATCAACCAGCCAATTTTTATATCATTGTAAACCCAAATTTTGCAAATTATGTTGTAAATGATGCTAGTATGAACATTTAATTTTGTAACAACACCTAGGTAAGCCTCTTATTTTGGTGACAAATTTCATCCTAGGAGGTTTTTTAGCCTCACCCAATTATGTATGTTTCTAAACACAGATAATCTGTAGAGTTTTTCCTCCAACTTAAACCCCAAAGTTAGGGTGGAATTCATTGACAAGGTCTTAGGTGAGTCCTAGTGTTATATCAAGTCTTTGTAAAAGTGGTAAAGGAATAATTTAATCTATCTAGCTAAATTATTTTATTATAGATTATTTGATCTATACAAGATCATATTGTGTTGCAAAATTGGGTAATCTCATGAGGGTCTATAACGAATGTGTATTCCCCCTTTGAGAGTTGAGTTATTTGGAACATTTGATGTAAAAAATATTTTTGTGCATGGTCCCTCATATTTAGACACCATGGCTAAAGTATTGGAGGGTGGAAAAAAATACTAAACCCCTCTTGTGTCAATTAATTAATTTTTCTGGCTAAATTAAAATTAAATCCTAAGCCGTAAAATTGATTAATTTAGAGTCAAAAATAATTTTAAATAAAGTAAAATTTCTCCAAGTGGAAAATAATCAAAAAAATCGGGGGTCAAAGAAAAGTCAAATTTTGGAGGTCCCCCACCAAGGCAAAAATGAATATTTTATTATAAATTAATCCCTTGGACCTTCGAGGTTAAGTCAAAATCAAATTTTTGAATAAATTAATCCAAAATATTAATAATTGGATTAATAAGAAATGGGTTTTAGGTGAAATTCAAAATTTTCCTCAAAATAAATATTTTCGATGTCAAAGATTAAAAGATGATCAAATTATTATCAATGTTGGAGATTACTTTGACGAGGTTCAAGCCAACTAGTTGTTATTTTCGACTTGGAGGATTTCTCTATAAATAGAAGCCATTTTTTCTTCTCATGATATTGTGATTTTGGGTTATCTCTGGATTATGTAAATTTACAAAGTTGGTATTGAGCCATTGCTCTGTTCGGAACATTTTACTATCATAATAAAAATACTTTGGGGTTCAGTTCATGGTGTTCTTATTCCATTGATTTGTGGTATGTGCTAGTTATGTGCTAATCCTATATTATGCTTCATTCTTATATACATTGTTATGTCATTTTTCGATGATAGGATACTCTATTCTTAAAAATTATTTTTTTCTTATGTGATTTGATTCATCATATGATCTAACGATTTGGTTTGAGAAAAATTATAGAGCTTTGTAGGTAAACTAGCCCTTGGGCTCCAAGTTCATAGATTGTGGGAAGGATCCAACCTTGTTTGGGCTCTAGGAATTTTTATATGGTATTCTAACTTTACAAAAGGGTGTGGCCAATATCCTAACTTTCGAAAAATACATTTATCCATTGCCATTATTCAAAATTTATTTCTCAAAAAAATTATCTTACAAATATTGTATATTTGTAAATATTTTGTATATAATATTTTGTAAAATTATTTTGTAAATTATTTCTAAACCTTGTTTGCAATAGTTGGGGTTTTTGGGGTTTATTTTGAATTGTATATATTTTGGGGTTTTGGGGAAATTTTATTTCATTTGTGTAGGTGAATTTCTCAAGCCATTTCAAAACTGTGAGAGGGTTTCTCTCACCCAAGTGAGATGTCTAGCCCTCTTGAAGGAAGTCATTAGTATTTTGAGGCCAATATATGCCTAGGAAGGCAAGATCCAGCCTCTAGATTCCATCTAGGATCAACACACAAGAAAAAGAGGAAGTTGCTAGCCCTTGCAGACAATTTTGTGGCGATTTTTTAAATCTAAAGAAAAATTTGAATTCTTGCAGGGATTTAAAACAAAAAATAGGCCTATAACATCAGCTCCTGTTATTTTTGTCGTGGCCTTTCCTCTCTTCCTTTGTCAGGCGCTAACCTTTCTTGTCCTTGAAACCCTTTCCGTGGCCCTTTTCATCATCCCTCAAGGGCTTCTTCCCTTGGCCAAAAGCCTTCCCAAGGCCTTATCTTCCCTCTGCTTGGCCTCTAGCCTCTCCTCTCTAGCCCTTGTAACCCTAGTCGTTAGCCCTATAAGGCTTCTAGCCTCAATCGTAGGACTATTTAAGGTCCTCTCCCCCTCTTCTAGCCTTTCTCCTCCTTTCCTCCCTCTTGGCACCCTTCTTTTCCCCTACCATAGGCCTAATGGCCTCATTCTCTTAGGCCATGACCTCCTTTTACGCAGCGACAACCTCTTGGAGGTCTGCCCTAGGGGTCGCAACCCCTATTTGGCCTTAATGGAAAGCCTATTGGCTTTTTCTCCTCCTTGTCGTAGGTATTCAAGGCCCCCTCCCTTAGTCGTTGCCTTTTCTTGAACCTCTAGCCCTCATGATTACCCTAATCTAGCCTTCTTTGCCTCATTTCAATCATTGTTTGGGTTATCATTCGATTTTTTGCCTCTAATACTTTATGGTTGCGGGGATTTTCAAGATATTTTGAGATAATATTTGTGGTTGGAGGATGTCAATTCATTAGAGTAATTTTGGGCAATCAATTTAGTCCTTTTTAAGGCCTAAAGGCCAATTGGTTTGCCTCCTCAAACCCTCATTTCATCTATGTCTTACTAGTAGCCTATGATCACTTTGTTTACAGTGGTATATAACTCATCTAAGTGGCATAAATATAATTAAAAATTCATATAAATATATTAACAAGTCATTGCATCAATTGAGTAACAATTGTTTGGCTTATTTCACGAATTTTTATGATTGTCATGTTGTTTAAAGAAGCATAACAAGGTCTAATCATAACAGTGACATTGGCATCTATAAAGATCCTAATCTCATTAAACTTTCATCTCTTATTTCCTTTGCATCATTGTTTAGAATCTTGGCTTGGCAAAGTGGTTTAATTGGGCTACCTCATTTGCATTTTTGCACTCATAAGCATTTCATTTGTTGCATTATAAGTGCTCTCATGGAATTTAGCTTACTGTTTTCATAAAATTTGAGCATAAATTGTATAATCTTCCTAACATTTGTTAATGCTTTATTGAAAAGCATATTGTGAAAAATATTGTTTACATTGAGAACAATTGAATTGTTTAAAGATATTTATAATTGGGTAAGTTATTTAAAGATATTTTTAGGTTCACGTAGAAGGTAGAATCAACAATTATTTTTCTTTCTTGAGTAAGTCTTACGTTTTTTATATCAATATTTTAGGCTATGTGATGCATATTTGATCTTAGTAATGTATGTTGTCTATTTAATTTTTATTTGAGAATTTCTTGTAGGAATTTATCGTAACACTGCAGAGTTTCCTAAAGCTCTACTTTTACCCCCATAAAACAATCCTACATCATTCATTTCGATAAATTTTATTCATTTCAGTGCATACTTTGTTTGTCACTTCATCAATGCCACCAAATAATATGACTTAGTAAGAAGGAAATCAAGGACAATATTATTTCAAATTTAGTGATGAATGCTTTTATTTCTTGCCTTTTGAATTCTACAAATTAGACATATATTTTCATTCCATTTAGAAATAGGCTCTTTATTTCTGAAAATTAGTGGTCGTAGTAATTTTTTTTTTCTACAAGTTAGTGATGGCCTATTTATTTACTTGCAAGTAGAGTTAATTCAGTGGATTTAGCTTTGAATGTGTCTTACACTGTGAATTGATTCCCTTCCACCTAAGCCAATAAGGTGACTTTATCCCTCATTAGTTTGGATCAATAGTTGCATCATTAGTATAGAAATTGTGGCATGCACCTATCGTGCACAACATCTCTTAATTTTGTATGTACCCTAGCTTGATAATTGAAATTGAGGACAACAAGAGGACAACATTATTGTTGTAATTATGGAGTCCATCAACAACCTCCTAAAGCAAAGCTCCAAATATAATAATAATTCTTGAAAAAATATTACATGACATTTTACTCATTATATAGCTATTCATAAAGAACCTTAAATATCTATGGACCCATTTAAAATGAGGGCTTATTTAACTAATTTGGGCCTTATATATAAAGAAGACCCTTTTTACAATGAGTGACTATTAATTAACTATTTAGTGGGCCTTATTTGAGCAAGATAGCTTCATACATTAATAAAGTAATCAAAATAAGAGGGTTAGGGTAGGAACCTAACATGTCCTCCCCCTTCAAAAGTAATGTTTCCATCAAGGTCGAAAGTGATGATATTGTTGTCAGTTCCCATGTGGTATATTTTGCTTGTGCATATTTCCTCTAGATCAATACTTCCTTGATCATGCACTAGTACAACTTGTACTCTTAGGTGTCCAATATTGTTTCTTATGGAGCCAAATGGAACCTTCTTCATCAATTTCTAATAGGTTGGTTTTCACTTTGTAATTCAATCCCACAACCTTCTTCAGATGAAACACACAAAATATTAGATGAAACCTGGAATGGCATGGGAGAGCTAGTTTGTAGGTGACCTATCCAATGCATTATATGATCTAGTGGGGACTATAGAAATTGGAAGTTAGGTTTTTTAGAAAATGGTCTTTGAGAGATCTATGTTTACAAGGATGTACATGAAGAAACATTGTATCTCCTTTAACAAAAGAACATCCAAATCTATTTTGATTAGCTTTTTGTTTCATTCAATTTTTTCCCACAATGAAATTATGCTTGAGGATATGGATAATAGCTTATTTGAAGTGAAATGTTCTCTATATTTCTTGAACCTTGGAGGTGCCTAATACATTGATATGACCCTAAGGACATATATGGGGTTAAATGTATATGATATGACCCCAAAAGGGGGCATATATGGGGTTAAATATGCATGTAATGTGTAAATGTATATATAATGGGGTTGGCCTAATAATAAAGGGGCCACATGTGCAATGTGTGAATAGGTATATGAAGAGATCATATAGGCATTACTGAGGACAAGACATTTGGATGTATCAATGTATTTGGGTATTTGGAGGAGGTCTCCTATTATTTAAGGAGTTATTATGTAACATATATCTCTCAACTATACAAGAGTCGTGCTCCATGCTCACATTGGTGTACATGATGTGCAATTTTGGTCTATTATGACACTTTAAGCATTTGGATCATAACAATTGGTATTAAAGCATATGATGTAAGGGTTTTGCTTCTTTATTTAATATATCTTAGTAGTTTCACTACAACTCTTTTTTTGGAAAATTTCAAACCATGAATTTTGTGGATATTGAGGAGAAATATCATAATATATAGTTGGTGATTTTTTTCAAGTTTTAGCTCATCATACTTTCAGAGATATAGTTTATGGAAGTTGGACTTTGTGAGTAATCCAAAAATCATTTTAAAACGAGTCATGTTAGTGCATTCATTGTAATATATTTCCAAAGAAGTTTCAAACTACGAAAAAATCAATGGTCTAAGGAGACATACTAAAGTACCTTAGATATAAATTTCATAATCAAATTTGAAAATTTGGACACTTAACATGTGAAAAAATCACTCTTGGGAAGGAGCCTAAAATCAACAAGTTTTCGGAAATTTGTCATAACTTTCACCTGGAATAGAAATTTCTAGTCAGGCCTATGGAATTGTAGAGACATGTTAGAGTACTACAGGCCAGATTTTCAAACACATAAGAGATGAAATTGTAGAGATGAACTAGAAGAAAGGTCGACTAGAAAATTAGAATCTAAATAGGATATTGAAAAGTATCTAAACTTTGAATCGTCTGTTAAAAAATGCAGCAAGAAATTCTTAATTTGATTTTGCCTTGATTAAATTGAGAAAGCAGACAACTTGGATGTAGTTAACTTGTGTGGCATGGCTTGTGTCACCTAGTTTACTCAGGAAATTTCGAGTTGGAGGAGTCAGAGTTTAGTTAAGCATGTTTGATTGCTACTTTGTAGCAATCAAAGTCAGTTATCTCAAGTTGTTTTCAGTTAAACTTGTTCCAACTATTTGAAGAACTAGTGGAAGGTAATTTGTGCAATGGGACTTCAGTCAAACTCAGTGATCATCCACTAAATTTATCAATCAACCCAAAATATCTAGTGCATGCAGAGAATTACGCAATCCATTTTGGAGAAATTACTAAATAATATGGGCCTAATTTCTCAAGGGAATTGCGCAAGGGGCTCAAGCAGAGGAAAAAATTAACTAAGTTTGGGTTAGAGCCTTTCAGTGAGAAAAGAAATAGGTTATGCACTTACAGGTTATGCTCAGTTGAGCAAAGCAAATGTAATACATCTCTATTCATCATATTAATGCAAGCAAGCATTAAGTTTTTTAGCATTTTTCTTTCCCCGGGAAAAATACTATTTGCATGTGTGTTATTTTCTTATTGCATGTCTGAGATTTTTGTTCTAAATTGTGAATTAATGTCCGCATAATAGTAGAGTAGGTTTGTTTCTTGTGATTTTGATTAAAACTCATGAGCAGTTACAAATCTACATCATAATTTCTACATGGTATTAGAGCAGGATTCACATTAGAGCAAAAATTTTAAAGTTGTTTCTCAAGAGTTTCGAATTTGGAGTTCAATGCATCGAGGTGTCTTTAGAGCTGAGAATACGGACTTCAATGGACTAAGGCTAGAGTATTCCTTTGAATGCAGCTCTAATTTTGTTGCATGGAGGCGGTATTGGATGATAATGGATTTCTAGAATACATCAAAACAAATGTTGCAAAACCACCATAATATGATGCCCATAACCTTTCTCAGTGGAAGAAATATGTAGCCAAGGTAAGGAGAATAATCTTGGAGGGAATATGCAATCACATTGTCTCAAATATCCATGGAAAAGAAACTTCGTTCACAATGTGGAAAGCACTAACAGAATTGTTCAATAATAATAGTGACCACGAGAAGTTGGTGCTCAAGGATAAACTTTGAAGTATCAAGATGCAGAAGAATGACACTATTCTACAGTATCTAAGCAAGTTAACACAATGTCGTAATGAACTTGGCATGGTCGGCGTTAATTTTCCTGAAGAATATTTGGTTAGCCTATCCCTTCTGGGCCTTCCCAAGAGCTAGAATAGCTATCAATATTCAGTGAATGGGAGGGAGAAACAACCAAAGTTGGAGTGCTTATGGTCTGATTTAGTACAAGAGTAAATAATGCAGAATACCAAAGATGGGACTTCATCCAAGGAAAAGGATGAATAAAACTTTGCATTAGCTAGAAAGGAAAAGAAGGGAAAAGGGAAGAAATATGAATCCAAACAAGAATTCAGTCAAGGGGTCAAGAATAAGTATTTGTCCAAAATTAAATGCTTCCATTTTCATGAATTCAGGAACTATGCCATGAAGTGTCCACACAAAAAGGAAGAAAATAAGAGCTTAGGAGGAGCAGAAGGTGAAGCCTTGGCTTCACAATTCGAACTTGAATTTATCCTCATTGCATGCATAGCCAACACAATGATGGGGAATGTGTGGTACTTGGACTCAGGTGCATCGTTCCACATGACAGAGTGTAGAGACTTTTTTCAGTGACCTAGAAGAAAAATATTTGCATATGCACATCGAGATGGGGAATGACAAAAGGTACATCACGACCGATATTGGTACAATCCCCTTTTAAAGGGAGTTGGGCTCCCCCCTCAGGCTTAAGGATGTCATGTTCATTCTCCTCCAAAAGAAAAATATAATATTTGTCGCAATTTTGGAAGATTGTGGTTATGATGTGATATTCAACAAAGGAAAAGCATTCTTAAGACACATAGGCATGGGACATGTAAAGTAGATTGGGGTTCATGTGAAGAACCTTTATAAGTTATATTTTGAAGTGTTGCAAACGATTTATGGGGTATGTTGTTTTCAATATTTTTTACTGGTTCGATCTTGGTCCTTATGGGTTATGAACCCACAAACTCAACTCATCCTCATTTCCAGTGAAAAAGCTTACAAACCTTGTGGTCTACATGTAATGTTAATTCATCAAACAAAGTCAATGGATTTATGAATCAAGCCATAAATGCATTAAATCACCATGCACATTAACATAATCACATAAACTAGGCATTAAAATTAACTTAATTACTATTCTATTACATGATGCCTCAGCGAGTCTAATATACATCCAATTGACCACCTCTTTTCAATGCCCAGGCTACAATTTATATATGAAATTACAATATTATGGATCATTTCAAGATCCATGACCTTCTCCATAAATCTCTCAACCTAATCCTCTACACAAAGCTCTCAACATGGATTTTTTTCACAAAGCTCTTAACAAATCCCTTTCCTTTTGATGCACTTTTTCTCATTTTTTCCTTCTAGAATTGGTTCTTGCTAATTTTTCAGAGGATGGGTAGATGTTCATGCATAATGAAGAGTGTGCTCCATGAAGCACAAAGGTGGAGAAGGCGCGAAGTCAAGATGTCAGTGAACTTTGGCACAGAAGACTTGGCCATTTACATCATGGTGCCCTGAAGATTATGTAACAGATAACCACAAGCCTCCCCAAAGTAGCACTTAAGAAACAAGATGTATGAAAAGGATGTACTTTAGGGAAGTACACAAAATCCACATTTCATGATCGGGATGGAAAAGCACATGCATTCTTTAAAAGGATCAACTCTGATGTCTATGGACCTTTCTCGATAGCCTCCACTGCTAGGCACAAAAATTTTCTCATTTTATTGATGACTTCTCACGGAAGTGTTGGATATTCTTCATGCAGAAGAAATATGAGACCTTCTCCAAGTTCGTAGAATTCAAGTCATTGGTTGAGAAAGAAATCGGCAAGAAGGTGAAGGCTCTCAGGAGCGATAATAGAGGTGATTACATGTTGAATGAATTTTTAAAAAAAATGTGCAAAAGAAGGCATTCGACGAGAGCTGAAAACACCCCACAACCCACAGTAGAATGGGGTGGCTATAATAGCCCTGGTGAGAATTCCATGTAATGAAGTAAAAAAGATTAACCACAGTTGATGAGACACTTATTCCAAGTTGAATGTTCCGCAAGATATCCTAGGGGTTTTTCATTTGGTTGTTTATGGCTAAGGAAATTGGCAAAGGCAATGGTTAAGGCTTTGGAAAGGCAAAATGGCAATTTTGGCACATTTATGTATGAAAATAATGGAAATTAAGAGAAAAATGAGGTAATAGGTCATAGGTTGCATGTGAGGAGGAAAATAATGGAAAATGAATCAAATAGAGGCCTCATTCATTAAAAGGCTTCTGAGGATTAGTTGGTAACCTTTTGTCAGTTGAGGTTTGCATCTCTCTCATTATTCTCTCTTTCTCTCTCTCACTCTTGGACACTTAGAGTTTCTTGGAGCACTTTAGCATTGGACAAAGAAAGGAAAATAAGGCAAGAGGAAGCAAAGATCAAGCAAGGAAAGGCAGGATCAAAAAGTTTTAGTAGGTTTCATTGCAGGTATCAACTTCCATGTATAATTTCCTTCCTATATTTGGCATGTATGGTGTTGCATGTGGTTCTTTTCTATCATGGAATGGGTTTTTCCAGGTGTTATCACAAAAATCCAACCCTGATAGGCTATTGATTAGGAAGACTTTGAGTAACTATTTCAAACCAAACTTTTGGCTGAGGCTTAGCCTCCTCAACCTGAGAGGGCTCTCTCACTGGATTAAAGGCTTTACTTTGAAGATTAGATGGCTAACTCTATGGAAAATTCAAACAACAATGTATAAATGGTTGAAATACCAATTAAAAAACTTCCATTGGGCTATGGATTCAAAGTGTGTTTCAGTACAACAGCAAGATCGATTTCACATGGAAGTCAGGGCATAGAGGGTTTTAACATAAAAGCAAAACAGAGATATAATATAGAGAACACAGCCTACAAACACATGAAGGAAGTTAGAGCATCATTAATGAATTCTAAGCAACATGTGTCTATACCACTACAAGTAAGTATATGAAGGAATCCATGAGGAAAATCAAACATTAAAACCCTTGCTGAATCCTGAGTAGTGAAAGCAACTCTTTGTATTAACTTGAAAACATACAGTCACATACAATAACACAATGTTCTTGTTTCATTGAAAATTTCCTTTGTTTAGTGCATTACATCTCTTGTCATATATATAGTTCATTAAAAGCTTGGATTCCTTCCTCCATCATCAGGGGAATTAGAATTTCACTTGACTTGACACCTATTGATACTTAAACAAACTATTAATTACAACTAGTTGTTAACTAACAGTCCTAGAGACCTAATACAATTAGGAGTGTAACTCCTTATTATTACTAAACCACCTTAACTAAACATTGAATGCATTATTTGACAGCTACAACCTCATGAGGTCGAATTTGATGAAGCCTCCCATGCTGTCACCTTACTGCTCATGATAAACCCTAGAAATTAGGGAACATGTTTCCCTATTTTTAGGTTTAGGATCCTTGAAAATGGCACGTGGGACAGAGCCTTTATCTTCTCATCCATGACATATTTTATGAAACTGAAGGATTTTTTTGTATTCCATGTTGTCTAGAACAAAAACCTCTCTTGTTTTTTTAAAACACTTCTCCAGCTGTCCAGAATTTGTCCTTGAACAACATGTGTAAAACAGGAAAATATGTTCTCTGAAATTAGGGTTTCAAAGAAATATTACTATCTCCCAACTGAAAACACTTATGAAGAAAGTGAGATAGGTTATTGGAGATAGAGAGTTGATGAAGAGAAACCTCCTTCAAAATTCCAAAATACCTTTTTCTGTGACCAGAAACTGATCTTGAAAAAGACTATTAAAACAAGAAGACAAAGCTTGACTTTCAGCAGTTTCGTAGCGCAAGTTAACCATAAATTCCTCTCACATCAGATATAATTTGAAGAAACTGAAAGATTTTTTTGTAATTTAGTATGTTAGGAATAAAAGCCTCTTTTATTTTTCAAAATTGAGTTCTCAGTTGCTCAGGAACCCTTCTGGAAGTTGACTAGTAAAAGTAGAAAATAGAGTCTTTTATGCTGAAACAGGTTTTTTCAGGGGTTTCGTAGCGCGCTATGAAAACTCCTAACTCAGTGCAAATTATGGGTTTTATGCTACGAAAACTCCTAGGCGGTTTCATAGTCCATGAAAACATTGACACAAGTTTGACACATGGAAATTTATGTGTGATGTGGGACCAGTGATAGGCAAAACCAGAGTGTTGACCCTATTTGACAATACCAACAAGACTCCCTTCTAGGTCTTAGACTCTAAGTCAAACCATGGAAATACTAGACCAAGAATAACACCAATCCTTTGTAATCCAGCTGATTTTGAAAATTTAGGAATTTCTTCTTGAGTGATAACACCAGGTGTGACAGTGTTCTTCAGGCTATCCTTGCCATTTCCTAATAGATTTGATGATATGGGTTCTCATATTTGATTGAGCTGGAATGGCCAGATGGATTTGAAGCTGAGTGGGGTGGATCTTTGAAATGAAAAACACATGTCCTAGTGGTCACTGAACTAGATTGTGGATCACAGTAAAGCCATTAGCCTAATAACCCCTGAGCCAGACTGTGAGTTGCAGTAAAGCCAGGATTGTCTACCTTGGTGGGCCTAGTAATCCTTGCCAGTGAATGGTAGGATATATAGTAAATACAAGAGGTGAATTTCTATCCGTTGGGCCTAGTAGTCCCGGGATGAAATGTATAGTAAAGCCTGGAGAGTGTGTCTTGGTGTAGGGCTTAGTGATCCCTGGATCAAACTATGGATTATGGTAAATCCTAAGAGACTAGCAGGAACTCAAATTCGTGGATAACTCTAGTGGAATCCATGTTTGTTTGGTGTTTTTTTGGTGTTCTCTATGAGTCCCACATTCATGCTTGGAATATGGCATGGGGGTGACTGGATGAAGAGAGACTTGGCTCAACCAATCTATGGTCAAGTGGAACATGGTAGTCCCTTCTTCAGTTGGTTGGTTGCATTCATTAATGAAGAATTCATTCGCTTGATTTCATGTGTAAATGTACTAATTTATATTGGGATCTTATGGTTGATATATTTATGGTATTTATGTTGCTAATATGTTAGCTTATGTATGTTTTATGACAGCAACTATGTATGGTTCTCAGCAAGTTTTTACTTGTAAATGAATGGATAATGTATCTATGATCTAATATATGACAATGCAACAAATGACATGAGGGAATAATGGTTCTTAGTGATTCTCAGATAAGTACAAGATTCCTATGTTTAATTATGTTGGTTACAACTTTAGATTACATGCTTATGATATGTTTGACGGAATGCATGTCATGGCTAGTAGGGGCCTGATTAAGGTATTGTTTAACATATTGCTTTTGCATCATTGTTTCCATGTTCTTTTATTGCTCCTAAGTTATCATTCCATTCTGGGCAGTGACCTGGGCTCTGAGCCTGAAAAATTGGCTCAAATCTAGGGGACATTGGCACAGAACTGGAAAAATGAGCCTTTGGACGTTGGTCGTCAAGCTTGTGAGAGCAACTATGGGTTTCTAGACGATTTCATGCCTATAGTATGGGACAAGCTGAGGCTTAAGATGGTAAAAACTTCAGTAGGACCCAAGGGTAAGCTATCTGAAGTGTTGGATTGGTTCCTGAGGGTCCTAAATCTAATGTTGAATGTCTATGTGTTATGTTTCTATCAATTCCGCTTCCTTAAGGTCACATAGGAGGTCGAATCCAATCATAGTAGCCTCTCATCACATGTTTACCTCGATTGCCTAGTTACTTGGGTAGATGTGGGAGGATGATGTTACAGAATGGTATCAAAGCATGGTTCACCCCTTGGACTAGATGAGCAGTGTGTGTTGGTTATGCATGCATGTTAGTTGCATGCGTATCTCTTACACTTGCATTCCATATGCTTTATGCATTTCATCTTGTTGATCATGGTTGTAGAAAAGGATTGCCATGAGGGACTTGATGTTTATTTTGTGGAATGCATCATCATGAGTATATGACTAGTTACATATTGTTATATGTTGCTTACATGTTGTTATATGTCACTTAATTACATCTGTGTATGTTAGTTTTCATTCTTATATGTTTGATTACAGTTATCAATCTTCTAGGTTTGGTTACAAGAGTTGATCGCTTATGCTCGACTAAATGTGTTTATGTGTATGTGTAGTTGATTAGGCATTACTTATGCATGTTGATAGTTGCATGTGGCAATGGGTACAATGAAGTAATGGTTTTTGTCATGCATGAGATCATAGCATTCATGGTTGATATGGCCTTGCATTGATGATTGGACCCTACCTAGAATGATGTTTATGTGTTGTTGCATTTATTTTTTCATGTATATATGATGTTATGTTTACATGTATCACATTAATTTCTTGATCTTGCAGACGAGGTAACTTCCCCAAATTATACTAAGGTACTTTGATTTATCGCAATTTGGTTTATTTGACATATTATGCATTACAGGAAAGAAATATCAAATGGCTAGCAATATGGTTTACTACAAATAATCTCCATATGAATCAGATGAGTAGTGTGGTGTGGGGAACTCTTCTGATTTGGAAGACACTTTGAGAATCTTAAAGAAAGAAATAAGGAGTTGTAAGGCAGACAATGACAGGATCATACATGCACAAGAGAAGCAAGAAGAGGTTAATACAATACTTCTCTAAAGTTTGTCAGAATTGAAGCAACAAGGACCACTTCGGATCAGCCGTGGAAAGAAGGATAGAACTAATGGAGCATATGGCAGTAGGTATCCTGGTAGACACAGGTCAAATAGATCTGATATGGTGAGAAATGGTAGGTTGTTGTACACTTTGGATAAGAGGGGTGATGAGTACATATACTATTCTAGTTTTGGTTCTGAGAGACATCATAATCATCATCGTTATCATCCTTGTAGGAGGAATGATAGGGGATGCTTTCCAAGTGAGTCTAAGAAAGTGAAGCCACCTACTTTTGATGGAGATGTGAAGAAGCTAGAAGGTGCAAAGGCTTGAATTCTTGGGATGAACAAATTCTTTGAATTGCTTGAGTATATGAGTACACAGATAACATGAAGGCCATATCACTATCTTCGGCTTGAAGGGTAAAGTAGACATTTGGTAGGTATATGTTAAGTGGGTTGGAGACATTAGGACAGATGACTTGAGTTGGCAGGAGTTCAAGAGGCTTTTCAGGAAGAAGTACTTTTCATAGAGGTACTATGATAGTAAGGCCAAAGAATTCGATGAGATAAATATGGGGTCAGTGTCAGATGAAGAGTACACGACCAAGTTTCTAGAGCTATTGAGGTATGTACCATATCTTATAGATGAGAAGGATAAAGTTTAATGATTTTTTAGTGGATTTCCATTAACATTTAGAGATCGGATTGAGTATGATGAGCCTCGGTCACTTGAGGAAGTCATTGTGAAATTGAAGCACTGTTATGAACATTCAAAGCATAAGAATTAATCTCAGCAAGGATGGAAAGGGAAGGACAAAGGTAAAGGTAAATGGCATCCTAAGAGAATAAGGCCTCAGAATGTAGATGGGAAAGAAAATATGGCACTGCAAAAGAAGTTCAATGTAGCTAGACAGGGACATGGGTCGTTGTTGAGCCCCAAACTTGCATCTTTCCTACACCTTTTTCTAGCTTCTTTCCGTTCATCTGAACCTCCTAAACCATCAATATCATTGCATATTAGTTATAAAAGAGCATTTAAAGTGGTTTCTTGACTATGTCTTTGTGTTGTTGTTTGAACTAGATTTTTTGCTTATGAGTTGCGGAATCTTGTCACTTTCTGCAGCCAGCTCAACTTTCTGCAGCCATTTTGTTAAATTCTATATTCCAGGTGTCTTCAGGTGAATCGAGCCACATGGGCAAGTTAAAAATGACGTGGACATGGACCGAGTCCTATTGGCTCAGTCGAATTCATCAAAAGAGGCCATAGTCAAAGGTAGTCAAGCGGTGGTAAACCTAAGAGTCCTACGGTGACAGAACTCTGTTTTTCACCACGTGAAGACTTGCGTGGCCGTTCCTAAATCTCAGGGGACATACCAACACCTATGGACTGCTCCATAAGCCAAATCCAATAGCCACCCTCCAAAGATTTAATCTTCATTGCAGCCATAATGCTAGATTCCTGGACGTGGTTGTTCACATGTCTCTTATCAGCGTAGATTGTAGGAAAGTAGTTATTTCATCCTCTGTTATAAATAATGCGTTCTCATACGCATATTAGCTAGCTTTTGTAATTTAATTTTGACTATTAACGAGACCACTGTGCCGTAACCTTATTTCTGTGTTATGGCTGCATTTTGAATACATGAGAAGACTCTATTTATAAGCTCAATTCATGGTTGATAACTGATTGCCCGAGGTTGTGCAGAGGGCCCCTACACATGCCAAGGTTTTGTTTATTGCTATATAGTTTCATGCTTTATTTCTTTACGTTCCTTATGCCATAATCATTCATGTGTATATATTGCATTGCTTATGGTATTCACGTTTTATTTTTTTCCATAATTTTTCATGCTTTATACTGTTGTTAACTGATCAGTGTCTTTCCAGATTACAGTAGGCATCCCGGGCATTTGCACATAGTTTTACAATGACTAATGACATGGAATCAGTCGTGTCCTTCTGCTGATTTATTTTTCTTAGTTTTTAATTCCAGCACTGTCATGCGGAATGAGTCGATCTTGCGGACAAGATAGACCTTCCTAGAATCTAAAGAAGACCTAATGACAAGCAAACCAACCAGACACTATATTTTTTTTTTCTATGTTAAGACTAACCTAAGTACCCACGGGGGATTTGAACCGGTGACCTATCGCAAGGAGTGCCTTAATAGTGCACCCATTCACCGTCAATCCAAAGCCCCGTGGGCCACCAAACACTATCTTTCTCTAAATATGATTTTATAAATAGTGGCAAACAAGTGTGTTTAGGGCCTACCTTATGTCCAACGCAAGTTTGGGGATGCCCTCACTCCTTCAATCCAAATGAGCTCCTTTGTCGCGAACCTGCAAACACAAACAAGGCAAATAAATTAAATAGCACCTGAAAAGCCAATATCATAAAACATATTTAACATGAAAGTCAAGGAGTCCATGAAACAAATAACATAAGATACTTGTTGAGAAAAATGAGTCTGATTGTATTAATTCAAAAGAAGAAGAACTTTA
>APFE030735991.1:30495-89922 GCA_000404065.3 Pinus taeda | reverse complement strand
TACCAGAATAAGCCTCCTCGAGTGTACTCATGCCAAGTATCTTGTGAGGACAATGGTTCTGCACACCTACTACAGTATTGCATGCCTTTGCCAACAAGTGAAGGGGTAGGCCCTGATCATGCAACATCGCACGTGCAGCACCCACGATCGTTATGTTCTTCCGCTCAGCAACCTCGTTCTGCTGTGGGTTATGGGGAGCTATGAGCTCTCTTCAAATCCCTTCTGCACTGCAGAAATCCTTGAACTCACCAGAGATGAATTCACCACCATTGTCGCTCCTAAGAGCCTTCACCTTCTTCCCTATTTCCTTCTCGACCAGTGCTTTGAACTCACAAAACTTTGAGTATGTCTCGCTCTTCTTCTGCATGAAGAAGATCCAACACTTTCTAGAGAAATCATCAACAAAGATCACATAATACCTGTGCTTTGCTGTCGAAGCAACTGAGAAAGGTCCACACATGTCTGTGTGAATTCTCTCAAGGATCTCATGGCGCGACTATCCTTCTCGTGAAAGGTGGCTTTCACAAACTTTCCCAAAATACACCCCTTGCACTGATCTGACTGCGCAAGTGTGCCTTTAGGAAGCCCAATAGAGATATGCTGCAGTATCTTCAAGGCTCCATGGTGAAGGTGGCCCAATCTCCAGTGTCACAACTTTCCATCATCTCGGCTCACCACTCCTTCTATCTTGGATGCCATTGCTGAGTAGCCATCTACATGCAACTGATAAAGGTTCTTGACTAGAACCCCTATATTCCGGGTTTCTCCAGTTGTCTTGCTGTGTAGGAAAGCCTTTCCCTCGCTGAAAACAACATCATATCCCTTGTCTTCTAACATCGCCACAGAGATAAGATTCTTCTTCAATCTTGGAACATGCATCACTTCCTTCAATACGAAGGGTTTACCAAACTCCCTCTGAAAGGAAATGGTACCGATACCGGTTGCACTGTATCTACCATCATCGACCATGTCGATGTGCACTCCAATATCTTTCTCATCTAGATCAGAAAACAAATCTCGATCTCCTGTCATGTGAAAAGACACACCACTGTCTAAGAACCATACTGATCCCATCACACTTGATACCAAGCATGTGATCAACGAAAAATCCAGCTCCTGCTGTAGATCCAGTAGCTTGCTTATTTTTCTTCTTTTGCGGACAATTTGTGGCATAGTGTCCGTGTTGGTGACAGTAAAAGCACTTCACCTTGGACATGTCCTGCTTCTTTCCTTTCACACCAGAATGAGAAGCTTTCTTGTTCTTCCACTTCTTTGCTTTGGCAGCCAAAGCACAATTTTCTTCATCAGGTGCCTTTGATGAAGATCCGTCCCTGGTGTTCCGCCTGATCTCCTCTTACACAAGATCCGACCAAAGTCTCTCCCATCCTTGCAACTTCTCCCGACCATTGATAGAGTCCTGACAGGAATGCCAACTCTTCGGAAGACCAAGGAGATCCAAGCTCACCAAGTCCTCATCATCAACAGTCACCCCCACACTTCCCATATCATCCCAACATTGGGTGAACTTCGTGAGATACTTGGGAATACTATCGCCTTTCTCACACTTTATGTTTCTGAGTTTATTCTTGAGCGCCAACTTCCTTTGGTCGCTCTTGCTTTGGTATAGATCTGTCAACGCTTTCCACATGAAGTATGGAGAAGCCTTTCCATGGAGGCTGGACCCAATGTGATCCCTCACGCCCTCCAACAGAATCCTTCGACACTTTGTTGTCTTATTTTGCTAGTCCCCGACTTGAGCAACATTAGTAGGTTTTGGGACATCCGCATCTATGAAATTCTTCAACCCATTATCATCTAACACCGCCTCCATCCTGTCCTTCCATGCAATATAGTTTGAGCTGCCCTCAAGGGCATACTCCAATCGCAATCCGTTGAAAGACATTTCAACTTTGACACCAAGAAAACACTGCTGCAAATTTGAATTCCACTAGCTCAAAACTCAACCGCTTCCGATCTAAAATTCGTGAGAATGAAGTATTTCTTGTACAGAGATCGACTGTATGGGCATTCACTGGATATCTCACCTTCCAAGAGAAGGATGAATCCAGAGGCTACCTAGCTCGATTACAGACTCTGCCTGAAGAAATCAAACGTAGTCACTTCCTAAATAATAGATCCGATGATCAACTATGCTTCGATACCATGTAGAAATTTCATGAATAATATGACACTTATTCAACTGAGATTATCCTGATTATACACTATTGCAGAATGCATGCATAATACATAATCTCATCTACAGTTAATCATCAATATTGTAGAAGAAGAAACAATTGCATGCGAAGATAGAAGCATCAATCACACATAACACAGTATTTTTCACGGGGAAAGCATGTCGCTAAAACCCCAAACTATATTTGTATTATATTGATTGAGATCATGTAACAGTACACAGTACAATAGTAGCTCCACTGCTACACACAATACAACATAGATCTGAAACAATCGTTGGCTCAAATCACCTCTGTTAGCACCTAAATCTGCCTTAGGCTGAAGGAAGGAAAAATTCAGGGTAACCACAAACCACGCTCAGTCTGGTAGCTAGCCCTACCAGAACAGGAGAGGGCTCTCTTCGGGTCACACTCAGTAAAAATACACAATAAAGTCTGAGATGACTCGAAATGAAATACTAATTTTAGGCTAGTAAATAGATATGGAACAAGAGGAAATTTTTGATAAATGACTGAGTTTCTGGGATGTATGGGACAAACGAACGATATGAGAAGAGAATTTAACACAAAGGCACATATTACTTCATGAGGCAAGACAGGCAGAAAGTCTAGCAATTAAATTTGAAATAATGCGAAATGGAAAGATTGTTTAGGAGGGTGAAAAGGGCATAAACACATGAATCCTTTTAAACAGAAGAAGAACACAGAGCGTAACTTTCCCACAGGCAGAGCAATAAACATGAATTCTATCTTATCTTACTTAGAAAATTTCACTGGAAATGAATATGAATGAATTGTGAAACATAATGAAATACATATGAAACATAAAGAGAACACATTTGCTACACTCACACCACATGAATCTCATGAACTAGAGCCACTGCCTTTCATTAATTCTCTGTCAAAATATACAATGAAGAACTGAGTTTCTCTCCCACAGTCTCCCATAAATTACAACCAACCCTTTGCAAATGATTTTACATGCAATAAATAAACTTTCCCATTGGGAAATGGAACGACCCACAGTTGGGGAGTTTTTCAAATCATTACAAACTGGAAATGGAAAGCCAACCATTAGTGAAAGGCCCTACCTGTATACTTTCCAACCCAAGTGGAATTTCTAAATTTGGTGCTCATTTTCCCCTCCAAAACTTCAATCTCCCAAGACTGCTTCCTGTGTGTCAAAATAGGGGTAGAGAGGTCATTTTTCTAGTGTTTTTGACCTCCCGGGGACTCAAAACTTGCCCAAACTTCTTGTCCATGCACCGGAAGTCATGACTTTTCATGCTGAATCCAAAAATGCAAACCTTTATTGATTTGGAGCTCCCTATCATAAGCGTCGCGTCAGTGGCGTGGCGCACTGGGAGAAAAACCCTGTTTTGTGCACAAAAATTTGTCAAGTGACCAAAATTTCCCCAAATTTTTTGAAATTTGGACTGGAGGTTTTCTATGAAGTGTTATGCTGGGCCACAGAGGCTTCAGCCAATATTCAAAGCTGATCTTTCTCTTTTTGCCTCTTTTTTTTGTCTTTGTGTCACTCTCCTCAATTTCACCTTCAAACTCCTTATCCGAGCCTTTGAACTCATATTCCGTGCCCTGTAGTGATAAACCATCTACCTCAATATTGTTTTGT
This sequence comes from Pinus taeda, assembly GCA_000404065.3. Classification (NCBI taxonomy): domain Eukaryota; kingdom Viridiplantae; phylum Streptophyta; class Pinopsida; order Pinales; family Pinaceae; genus Pinus; species Pinus taeda. Next base: position 86,097 of record APFE030735991.1, on the reverse strand, counting down.
CCTTGTCGGCCTTCTCTAGTAGTCTCTCAAGGTGGATGTTGATCCGCTCGAGCCAAGACTCTCGGTCATTGTTAATCTCTTGCTCTAATGGAGTGAGCTCAATCCTCCTATGTTGGGCCGATTGGCGATTCTCGCGGATGTTTTGTAGCTCCATGATCTTATGCTGGTCTTCGAGCTGTTTGTTTCTCTACTCCAAATACCTGATAATCCACTTAGCCCTCTCAAAATTGAGAGACAAGGCTTGGATCTTCGTTTGCTGCTTCTGGATGGTCCTCCTAAGTTTGGCACTCTCCACATCTGTATCATCATCATGAATGAGGATGAAGTCGGCCTCTCGTTCACCTGATGGCCCCTAGTCATGCATGGGCTTCTTTCCCTGTCCTGTACCTGTGTTAGCGATGTCGGAAGCGAGGCCCCTTCCACCTCAGGTGGAGATAACACTCGATTTGCTGCTGCAAACAAATGCCTACTGCCTCTCTGATAGGTGATGAATACCGGCATAATAGCAGTCTCATGGTGCTCATACTGATGAGAAGGACCACCTATCTCATGTTCAACCTCTGATAATACCTGTGAAGTGCTGAAGAGGTCACGGGAGATGAAGTCATCCCAAGTAATGCCCTGTAATCCCAGCTGATGAACCACCAAAATCTCAATAAGAGCAAAATGATAGACACTATTAAGTTGCTGCTGAGGGGTCTTGCGCTGCATGAAGGTGTTCATCCTCTCTATGTTCCTGCAAATGAAATATGGGATGTTCATCATCCGTACCCTGGTAAAGTGCATGAGCAACCTGATGTGATAGGCATATAAACGAGAGAACCTCCCCTCACAGCTGAAATATTTCATGATCAACTTCATGAGTGGAGCATATTCATCTTTCAGATATCGGAATGGAAAGACTCTTTTGAGCTGCCTCAAGAAATTGGCCTTAATGTATGGCTCATAATGCTGCCGATCAACCTTCTATTTCTTCTGCCATGGTTTTCCAATGTTCGGTATGCCGATTGCTAATGAGACAGTTTCAAGTGTTAGTGTGAAGGTGACACCGACCAAGATAGAGTGATCTCCATGTAAGTGAAGCACAAAAAGACGGGCCAACTCATGATGAACTCGAACACTAGCCACCTTTTGACAAAACTCAAAACATGACAGATGCTAGAAACATGACATAGCAAGAGGCCATGCCTGTAATTCTGTGAGGGTGGTTGGCTCATCCCTAACATGTTTGCCACTTTTATGATGTCCCCGGGGAGCCCGTTCTTCCGAGGATGAATCACTTTGGGTTTCCATTTCATACTCCGATGAATGCTCGGATGCCATGACTGCTGTATATGGACTATGCTTGGATTTCCCTTTGATGATGGTATGAAACTATGTGTTGTTATGATCTCTGTCACCAAGGGGAACAATGCAAAAGGGACTGTTAGGAAGGGGAATAATATGATGGGATTAGGGGTTATGGGGAGAAATTTTGTTTAGGGACGTGTAGGGGGGTTTGGGGATTTTATAAGGTAGGATTTTGGGGTTTTACATTTGACGAATGAGTGGAGGGGATAGGGAATAGGGGTTTAGTAATGTTTTAGGGTAGGGAAAGATGGAAAAAATGGAATAGGGGGGAAGGGAACAATGGAAAGAAGGGGAACGAAAGGTGTAAGGGGGGAGGAACCTTGGTATCAACACAAAAAATTTGCAACCCTAAGAGCAATGGCTTTGATGATTTCAAGTGGTAGGGTTTAGGCGTTTTTATTGCAACTATAAAGGGCCATAAACCACCATCATATTCACAAAAATATATGAGCAACCGAGATGTCGACCCTACCTGTCAATTGGAAGGGATTCAAAGCAATTTGTTGCAAATTTGGAGCCAAACTAGGCCTTTGTGGGTGTGCGCTGCGCCATTTGTGTGTGCCACGCCCATGTTAATTTAACATTCCATGGTAGTGCCCAGTGCACCGCGCTCCTCTGCCTGTGCGTCGCGCCTTGTGAAAACACCTCCAACCTCACTCAAAACGCGAGCTTGATCTCTCATTCACCTTGAAATGCTTTTTCTCTATCCTTGGTGTGGAAAATGACATTGTTCCTTGTGGAAATTCTATATAAAGGCATTTGGAGTCATGGCTTTAATTTTTGTTTCTTCAAAACCCACTTTAATAATGTTTTGTTTTGACACTTTTTCCTGATTTAATGCAACTCTGTATTTCACTTTTCCCTTTGAATTTTTAGCTAAAATGATGAAATTTTTGGCACTTTTTTGCAGGGGTTGTTGACATGGAATTTGGCCAAGGAAACCATGACTGTGCCTGAAGAGATCAACTGGAAACGTTTTTGAAAATTATCACAAATGACACACTGTTTGACTTTTCTTCAAAATAGAGTTTTGAAGAACAGTCATAATCTGTCAACATGACGATGAAAATCTTTAAATCACCACTTTGTAGGTCCTCCCTCTAGCTTGCATGGCTTTATTGGACATGGTTGAAGACCAAATTGACTAATCCCTAGACCTAATGACTGAAAATGACTCTTGTCCATTAAAAGATCAAACATTGACTGTCATGGACTTTAGTGAACATTGATGAAAAGACCTAAGCCAGCAGGTGCCAGACATGTGGGGAAATGACTAATAAGACCTTTTCCGTCAGATTATAGCATGCCCCTAGCAGAATGTAGCTGAGTAAATGGAGTGAGACACCTAAAAATGAAATGCAGAAAGAGTTTTGATCTCTGACGGAGGACTGATAAGACCGACTCTAACAACCTCCGCTGCTTGCCTGCCTCCACTGCACAATCCTGCATAGAGAATACTGAGAATGGCTGATCCATTCACGTGTTTTCCTTGTGTAACACTACGCAATCCTCATTGGCAATACTCAATCCATTGATTGTGCAAATCTCATGCACAACAATAGTCACAACTGACGCTTGTCTTTCCCTTTCACTCACCTCTAACACCTGTCTCCACTGAACTGTCCATGCACTGAGTTAACTGATGTATTCTTCAGTTGATTTATGAGTTAATAATTAGTGAATTAATTAATAAATAATTCACACCACTCATCACTAGTGTATTTGTTAGTTAGACTAAATACAACTAGTTCAACTAAGTCAAACTGAACACAACTCCATCAACTCCTAAATCAACTCCACCAAAACTCAATCACTTGAGTTCTAACTGAAGTCCTTCATGCAATAGCTCAAGTAACCCATAAGAAACATGTATTTCCTTCTGGCAGTTGCATGTGCCACATCCGTAGCTCGAACTAAAGTGCTCCAAAAGGATAAGATAATGTTTATAGTCCAAATATTATTAAGAGCTAATAATGTATCTTATGCCTTTTACTTCATCAGTAAGAATTTGTCAAAAGCTGAACTGAACTACATAGTGACTAAAAAGGAACTCCTAGATGTTGTGCATTCATTAAACAAATTTAGGCATCACATTATAGGTTACCAAACATTTGTACATACTTATGATGTTGCAGTTAAATACTTGATGAATAAACCTTATGTAAATGCCCAGATTATTAGATGGTTACTTTTATTGCAACAGTTTGATTTAACTATTATTGATAAGCCTAGCAAGGAGAATGTTATTGCAGATTTTTTATCCAGATTGACTTTGCCTTCAGGGGAGGAAGAAATGGTTTATGATCAGTTACCAGATGAACACTTATTCCCATTTCATTTCTCTCTCCATGGTTTGTTGATATAGCAAATTACTTGGTGTCTGCACAATTTCCACCAAATTTGTCCTCTAGGGAAAAGAGCAAGATTGTGAGGAAGAGCACCCCATTCACTTGGATTGGGGGCAACCTCTTCAAACTAGGCCCAGATCAAATTATAAGAAGATGTGTCAAGGAGGAGGAAGTCTTTGACATCCTTCTCACTTGTCATGATGGGCCTTGTGGAGGTCACTTTTTAACCAAAAGGACAGAATTCAAAGTGCTACAAGTTGGTTATTACTGGCCCACTCTTCACCAGGATGTGAGGAGGTATATTAGTTAGTGTGATCGGTGCCAAAGGATGGGGAAACCTACCCCAAGGGATGAAATTCCTCTGCAACCTCAAGTTACTTTTGATTCATCAACGGAGAGATAAGATGACAATCATCTAGTGTTAGTTACAAAAGAAAACATGAATAACCTATTCAAGTGCAAGCTTAGAATAGAGGAGAAAATGAGAATTGAACATGTAACAACAAAAGAAGCTTGTATTACTGGAATGAAGATGAGACACTGGAAGGAACAGAGTATCCACAGTCTCTAAAAGTTGAACCCCTATTTCTTCTAACTTTCATCCATTTATAGGCTTTTTACAATTCTCTTGGGCTCTCTGAGGCTCGAGATGTCTTAATCTATCCCCTCTGGATTCTAACTAGTTGATGCCATAATTAGACAGACATGAGCCAGAGGTCTCTTTTTCTAACAACACAGTAACCAAATTCTAGTAATTTTGTCGCGATGTCAGGTGGCTCGCTTGTGCCAGTGACATTCCATGACCATTTTCATTGGTTCGGTTACCCGTGCTGTTGTTTTTTCCCCTTTCGACCATATATTCTGTTATTTTAGTTCACCTGTTTGACTATCAAAAAATACTCACAGAGCTATTGGAGGAGCTAAGAGCATAACGGAGCTATCGGAGGCCAAAATCCATATATATATATATATATATATAATATATATTATATAATATATATATATATATAATATATATATATATATATATATAATATATATATATATATATATATATATATATTATATATAACACTATCGGTAGAAAAACATATATAGATAGGGCTATATACACTATCGGCGACATAAAACCGTACATATATGCAATACATTATCAGAGCGGAAAGGCAGAGCTTATATATGTGTGCGTGGAATATACTATCAGAGAAAGCATAAATATCAGTGGCAGTGGAAATCAGTGGTTCGTCTATGTGCCATCATCCCAAACCCCAGATTGTGATACATATACGTGGACCCGCTGCAACATTGTGCTCTGGTTTAATGTATATCGCATGCGCCCATCGCATAATGCCCAAAGGGCTGTCCTTTGCAAAGCGTTGATTGCGATTGCAAGACCAGACCCGATGCAACATCGCAGTTTGGCTTAATGTCATATCACATCCATTGGCCATCGATCATTGGCGACTGCTGATTGCGATTACAAGGCAGACTCGAAGCAGTTACAGATGCGAGAGTAATATTTTTGAAGTTCAACTTATGGCCAAAGTGGAGAAAGAGGAGACGTGGAGCATCGGGGATAAAACAGGGGAGATTTCCATTAAAATAGTAGCAGTGCACCTCAGGGCTAACACTGGCTCCTTCTGGGGATGAAAGCCCCCCTATGAGTTTTTAAGAACTGCAAACCACTGCCTTTCAAGTAACAACCAAAAAAAACTTATCTCCTAGTGTTCCATTGGGCATGGAGTTTATTTGCATAAAAAAAAAAAAATTGAAAAAAACTTATTACATTATTAAGGCCTTAAAGTCTCATACAAAGTAAAGTTTCAAAAATCACCCATTGACTGGGCCATCAAAAACACCTTCCCCCTCCAAATTGTGTAGAATGAATGTATTGTTCATCTGAACTTGAGCGATGACAAATGGTCCCATCCATAAGGCATCGAATTTACCATGGTTTCCCTTCTTTTCCTTAAATGCATCCCATTTGAGAACCCAGTCACCAACTTGAAAACTGTCCATTTTTTCCTTTCTATCAAAGGTTTCTTTGATCTTCTTTTGATGAATTCTTGACTTCTCAACCAGTTGTTCTCTGATCTGTTGTAATTCAACCAAGTTACTCATTCTCTTTACCATGTCATTATGTTCATCTTGCAATAATTTGGCCACAAGGAGCATCAACTAAATAGGAAAAACAACATCAGTGCCATAACCTAGCTTAAATGGAGAATTTCCTATGGACTTTTTGTTGGTAACTCTATCAGCCCATAGTGAAAACTTCAACTTGGAATTCAAGTTCTTTTTGTTGTCCTCCAATAATTTTTTGATTATCCTTACAAGACTCTTGTTAGATGATTCTGCCAGGCCATTGCCTTGAGGATAATATGAGGTAGAATGCACCAATTTAATGCCCATGGATTCACACATGTCCACCAATTCTTCTGCCCTGAAATTTGCTGCATTATCAGTGACTATTTTGGTTGGGCAACCAAATCTAGTGAAAATATTCTCATTCAAGAATTTTATGATAACCTGATGATTAGCATTTTTAGTGGGTATAGCCTCAATCCATTTGGTGAAATAATTAGTAGCTACCAAGATCCATTTGTGATGGCCACTAGAATGTGGATCGATCTCACCTATGAAGTCCAAGCCCCAATGCTGGAAGGAACCATTGGCGTGTACTGGCTTCAAGGGTAGAGATTTTAGTTGTTGTCTTCATGCAAACCTCTTACATTTGTCACAAGACTTCACAAAATAAAACGCATCAGAAAATACCCAGCTCTCAGTATCTAATGTGTTGTGGTTTTCCAATAATGATGCCCTCCACAGATGCTAGAATTGAACTGGTGCATGACTTCCACAGATTTTCCTTTGTCTAGATATCTCAAGAGGATTACTGATGGATCTTCCAATAAAGTAGGTTTATATTAATGCAGAATTTGGCTGATCTAAGCTTAATGGCCCAGGATTGACTTAAGCTAATCCTTGGAGGGAATTCGAGCTTTTGCAAAAAATGAACTACACTAGAATACCATTCACAGGTGGCTAGATTTTCAGCTAGAGACTGATTATTCTCTTTCTCTTCTTCTACTTCCTCTATCTGCCCACCACCTAAATTTTAACCCATGCAATTTATGTCTAACAAACTGCAATTTTCCTCAGCCATAAGCTTAGGCAAACCCTGGCCTTTGACAAGCTTGGTGGGTTTCACCTCTATGTTGAACTCTATGAATTTTGCAATCCATTTAGCTCTCTTTCCATCAATATATGGCTGAGTTAGGAAATCTTTTCCTGAGGTTGAAGGTACATACGCAACCACTTTTGGAATGTAGAATATAATTTCTGAATTCCTTTAAAGATTTTATGAGAGCATAAGCTTTTTTTTCAATAAGGTCATACCTTAGTTCAATGTCCCTCAGAGTTTTGTTGAAAAAGGCCACAGGGTGTTCTACACCTTCATCGTTTTTCTACGATAGAACTACTGCAAGTGTATCATAAGAGGCAAAAGAGAAGATATAAAAATCCCAAGTATAATCTGGGTTGATTAGAGTGGGAGCTTCCATGATAGCTTGTTTGATGGCTTCAAAAGAGCTTCTTGCACCACCTGTCCATTTTATTTCTAATCCTTTCTTCAGCATGGAAGTGATGTGCTTCACTAGCTCTGCAAAGTTAGGAATAAACCTCCTGACAAAGTTAATCTTTCCCAAGAAAGATTGAATATCCCTTTTTGACCTGGGGATGGACAGTGTCTAAATTTCTTGAACTCTTGCCAGATCAAACTTCACACCTTCAACAAAAACAATATGTCCCAAAAGTTTGCCTTCTTCTAGAGAAAACCGTGACTTCTTTGGGTTCACAGAAATTCCAAACCACCTGCATTTTAGAAACATCTTCTTCAAATGTTGCAAATGGTCCTTGTGACTACTGGAAAAGACCATTATTTCATCAAGGTAGACAAGGACAAACTTGTCCTTCTCTCCCACAAAGGCTATGTCCATGGCCCTCTAAAAAGTAGCCCCGACATTCATCAGTCCAAAAGGCATCTTGGAGTACATGAAAGTGCCCCAAGGATTAGTGAAGGGCGTCTTTTCCTGATCTTCTAGATGTACAACAATCTGATTGTAACCTGAAAATCCATCTAAGAAAGACATAACTTTAGCCCCTGAAACTTTTTGCAGCAAGTGTTCCATCTTAGGCATGGGGTAGCTGTCTTTTTTAGAGCATTTGTTCAGATTCCTAAAGTCAACACAAAGCCTGATTTCTCCATTCTTCTTTCTTATTACCACAAGGTTAGCTATCCACTTTAAATGCTTTATGGGAACTATGATCTTGGCATCCCACAACTTCTTGGTTTCCTTTTCAATCAAAGGCAATAAGAGAGGGTTGATAGGTCTTAATTTATGCTTAAAAGGGATGGTGTTCTTATCCAATGGAATCTTATGCTAGATGATGTTGGTGTCATAGGTCTTAAGATCATTGTACTCCCAAGAAAAAATACCAGCAAATTGTTTGATCAGGGTGCAATACTTGGAATTTTGGGCAGAAGGCAAGTGAGTGGAAAAATATATGTACTTTGGATGGGTTAGACTCCCTACATTATGTCTATGAACTGCAGATTCATTTTCTTTTTTGGCAGGCTTATAAGGTACATCATTATGATCAAACAACTTCTCTAGGGGGACCAATCCTTTGGGTATATGGTTACTAGGCAGCTGAACAATGCTATCCTAACCAATCTCGTCCTTTAGGTTGGACTGGTTGCATTCTTCAATGGTCTCATTTTCTTGGTCAATGTTCATTTCAGAAAATTCATCAATGACTTGTAAAAACCTATTAATTCCATCATCATCTTCAAAAACTTTCCAGTATTTGACATTGTTAGGCAAAGATGGTCTATATTTCACTTGAAATTCATAAGTCAATTTAGGAGGCAAAGGAGGAATAAACGTGCTAGAAGACACATCAAGGGAATCAACAAGCTAGTTCTTCATTCTAGGGATGTAAGAAATGTTGAAACTATTAAAATAACCTGTGAGCTTCCATACCTCATCTCTGTATGCTTTCAACCTTGGATGTTTTGCTTGCAAAGTTTTGTCCACCTGCTGAATGATAAGGTCTGCATCTCCAAACACCTTCAGACCTTTGATGCCCATTTCTTTAGCAGTGTTTAAGCCCAATATCAAGGCTTCATACTTTGCTATGTTATTTGTGACCTAGAAAGTTAACTTGAAAGATAAATGAATGCATTCTTGTGTGGGGGACACAAGGACTACACATACCCCTGTAGCTTCCTTAGAGCAAGCTCCATCAAAGAACATGTCCTAAATTTGTTGGCCTTCTTTCTCTGTGATCTGGCAAACCGGTTTCCTAAGTTGCATGGAGGCCAACTGGGATTATTCAATCTGAAAAATACAAGCTCCAAAATCAGTGTCAACAGCATAGATGGGATGATTAGTGGGATTCCTTTCATCACTGATGATATAATCCAACTGAGCTTCTCTGTATAATCTCCTACTCTCACCTCCAAAAACTGGGACAATAACATAGGATAGATCATTTTGCAATGTTCCACCTAATCTCTTGATCCAACCTCTGGAAAGAAACATGCCAAACTTGGGGTTTACATCTTCTACCACAATATCTATCATCATGCTCTTCATAGGTAGTTGAGATAAGGTGATGGCTAGGTCTTTGATTATTCCCAAACATTTCACTTTTCTGGAGTCAAAAGAAAATAGGCCATGATAAGGCTTGGTAATGCCAAGACCCAAATCATCCATGATAGCCTTGGGCATTAGATTATGGTTGGCTCATGTGTCCAAAAGGAAGTTGTGAAGGATTTTATCATGAATAGTCAAAGAGACATAGAATGATGGGGAGTTGTCATCACAATTTTCAATCATTAGGCTGAGAACAAAAGTTTGTTTGTCATCTTGCAGATTTACAAAGCTAGTGGAGGCTTGGATGGCTTTAGGCTCAAGGGCCTCGAGTATAGATCTCTTAAAGGACTCATTCTTCACTAGCTCAATCAAAGGTATAGGTATGCTTAGCTTCTGAATTTCTGATTCAAAACTGAAAGGAGAAGGAGACTTGTCAAGGCCTCTTACCTCGTTAGCTGGAGCTTTGAGGATGATGGGATCAACTGCCAGTCATTTCAGCTTTTTAGCTTGTTGTATTGCAGGGAAAACAACTTTCTGAATAGGAGTTTCCTTGACATTATTCATCTTCGACCTTAGATCGTATCTGCATTGATCACCAATTTGCAGAATAGCTCCACCATCCCACTCTTGGCTAATCTAGTCATTGAATAATGACTTTTCATAGGCAGTTAAGGTCAAAAAGGAGGCACTGACTTTGTCTTCCATATAATGGATCTCATCATCTTCATAAAAATGCTCCTCTTCCATGACTACATTCTGAAAATGGGTCTTCACCCTTTGGTCTTCATTGGCATCTTTGCTTCTTTGCAGAATCTGCAGCTACTTATTAGCTCTTCTATATCGATTTGGATTTCTACCAGCAAAGGTAGTAGGAACTCTTCCTTTCCTAGGGTGCTACTCAACCTTTAATTTAGATATTTCAAAGGCTAATGACTCTATCATCTTGGTCATTTTATCTATCTTGGGATCTGAAGATGATGAAGATTCGCCCCTCTGTCTCCTTCTATCAACATTCCCCTTGAGCTTCTCTATAGCCATGATGTTTCATTCTACTTCCAAGGCTACATCCTGCATATCAGCCAAGGTAGCACATCGTCTCTCCCTCAATAGTAGATAGAAGTCAGAATCAACGACACTGGCATAGGTGAGTTTAGCAGAGGTAGTGGTGGGTTTTACTGCAGCTGGTATCTTGTTGTACATGCGGTTAAACCTCTTATTAAAGTCAAACAACAACTCACCATTTTCCCTCTTTAAGTTCCCAAAATCAGTGTGGTAGTAGAGTATATCCTTCTTATCCCCCCAATGCTTTAGGAATGCATCATCTAAAGCCTCAAGATCTACTATAGACCTTGGGGTCAGTTCTCTGAACCATTTTCTAGCCTCTCCATCTAGACTTTGGACAAAGACTTTTATCCATACATCATCTTCACTAATGTCCAAGTTATCAGCATAGCTATAGAATGATTCAAGATGTTCCTCAGCTATAACACCTTTAGTCCCAGTGAACTTAGGCCTATACCTTTGATATTCTCCAGTAGGCATGGCATTCAAAGGAGTGGGCAGTACTAAAGGTCCATACCTAGCCGCTATGATTCTTTCCATTTTGGTAGGTGCTTGTGGTCCTGCGATAGTTGTGGTGGCTATAAGGGTACTGGAAGTCTGAATGATAAAGGGTTGAGTGACTAATAGGACTAAAAGAGTATGAAGGATAGAAGGGGAGGTTTCCTTTGGGCTTACAACAAAAGAAGAACCTAAAGAATAAGGAGCTCTATGGATCTCTAAGATTTTTTCTTCACTGCTAGTATTAGAAGCTATACTCTCAACATGTATTTGTTCTATTACAGGATTTTCTTGAAGAGATATAGAATATTGTTTAGAACTACCTGAACCTGATACTCCTTTCTACAACACCTTTATTTCTTTGATGATCTTTGCAGGGTCGGGTACTGGATCAGCATGTGACTTTTGAGGATTTCTCCGAGTATGCCTCCCAAACTGAGCCATAACTATGGAGTGGAGTCATCGAGAGGTTCGTCCTCTAGTAGAGTCACCAAATAGAAGATTACAACTGAAAAAGTGTCCAGACTTTGTCCATCATCAAAGTTGGATCAGTGTCGTCCCCTAGGGAAGTTGAGCTTCAGCCTCCTCTCCCCTGCAACGACACCAATTATGTTAGCACTCCAGGAAGCTCTCCTAGGTTGTATCTCGGAGATGCCTGGAAACATATAAATCTTCAATATCATTTTAGGAACTATTGGAATGGATTGGGGTTTGCATCAAGTCAGATGACTGTTCATCTCTATTTTCACTCAAGCCATGCATGAACACCCTCAGCTTGACAAGGCTTTCGACCACTAATGCTCAATAGTTTATAGATTCAATGAATAGATGGAGAATCCTGATTGTACCAGCAGATACATAAATAAACACATATGAATGGATAGCTACATAAAGTAAATGAAGTTTGCAAATATAATTCATCAACGTAGAGATAAGATGAAAGTTATCTGGCATTAGATACAGAAGAAAATGTGAATAACCTATTCAAGTGCAAGCTTAGAACAAAGGAGAAAATGGGAATTGAACATGCAATAGCAAAAGAAGCTTGTATTACTGGAATGAAGATGAGACGCTAGAAGGAACAGAGTATCCACAATCTCCAAAAGTTGAACCCCTATTTCTTCTAAATTTTAGCCATTTATAGGCTTTTGACAATGCTCTCGAGCTCTCTGAGGCTCGAGATGTCTTAATCTATCCCCTCTGGCTTCTAACTGCTTGATGCCATAATTAGACAGACATGAGTTAGAGCTCTCTTTTTCTAACAACACAGTAACCAAATTCTGGTAATGTTGTCACGCTGTCAAGTGGCTCGCTCGTGCCAACGACATTCCATGACCATTTCTGTTGGTTTAGCTGCCTGTGCTGTTGTTTTTCCCCTTTCGGCCATATATTCCGCTATTTTAGTTCACCTGTTTCACTATTAAAAAATACTAACAGAGCCAAAACATAGCTATTGGGAGCTATCGGGAACTATCAGAGGAGCAAAGAGCATAACGGAGCTACCGGAGGCCAAAACACACACACACACACACACACACACACACACACACACACACACACACACACACACACACACATATATATGCATTTAACATTATTGGCAACAAAACATATATAGATAGGGCTATATACACTATCAGCGGCATAAAACCATACATATATGCAATACACTATCGGAGCGGGCATAAATATCAGCGACAGTGGAAATTTTGAGAGAATGTTTCAGCGTAAATCACATGATATTTCCTGTGTCGACGCGTTTCGAACCAACTAGTGTGGTTCATCATCAGGATAAGTTGAAGAATCAGATCTAGCTTCGCATGTTAAATAGTGAGAGCGGAACCTCCAACGGCTATAATTCAAGATCAGGTAACAGTTAAAATGACTAATGGCTAGAATCGACTAGGAAATGGTAAGATGGACAGGACCAGGGGCATAACCATACTTAAAAATGAAGTCAAATGGATATATTACCTAGAGGTTTTACTTATTAAATATACCATAAATATACTATATATATATAATATATTATAAGAGAGAGAGAGAACAGATAGTATATTAAATTAATAGTTAGCTAAAAGGTATAACTATTTAATGAAAAAAATATATAAATAGATATAATATCTATATATAAATATAATATATATATATAGATATGAGAGAAAATATTTATATTACATAAGGTTAAAAATAATACAATAAAATTTTATATAAAATAAATTTATTGAATTAATAGTTAGTTAAGGTTCGACTATGTGCCATCACCCCAAACCCCTGATTGTGATACATATACGTGGACCCGCTGCAACATTGTGCTCTGGTTTAATGTATATTGCATCCACCCATCACATAATGCCCAAAGGGCTTTCCTTCACAAAGCGCCAATTGCAATTGCAAGACTAGACCTGATGCAACATCGTAATTTAGCTTAATGTCATATCACGTCCATCGGCCATCGACCATTGGCGACTGCCAATTGCGATTACAAGGCAGGCCCGAAGCAGTTATATATGCAAGAGTAATATTTTTGAATTCCAATTTATGGCCAAAGCGGAGCAAGAGGAGGCGTGGAGTATCGAGGATAAAACGGGGGAGATTTCTGTTAAAATATTAGCAGTGCACCTCAGGGCTAACAAGACCCATTGACCCTCCATCTAGGAAAAAGTAGTACATAACTGTGTGCATTGACTATTTAACCAAGTGGGCTGAAGCCAAGGCCATCAAAGCAGAAAAAGAAGATAAAGTGGCTAAGTTCCTAAGGGAAAATGTATTTTATAAGTTTGGGTACCCTGGAGAACTGGTCATTGATCAAGGTAGTCAACTTACATCTCACATGATTGAAAATTTGTTGGGCTAGCACAAGATCAAGCATAGAACATCCACTCCTTACCACCCACAAGCTAATGGGAAAGTGGAGGTAACCAACAGAGCACTGGAAGGCATTCTGACCAAAGTGATTAGCATCAACAGAAAGGACTAGGCAGACATATTAGTTGAGGCCACTTGGGCCTACAATACCACCTGGAAGACCACCATTGGATTCACTCCTTATGAGCTAGTCTATGGGAAGAAATCCTTGCTATCAATTAAATTTGTATACAACACCTTAAGGATGGCAGCACAACTGGATCTAGATCTCACCAGGGTACAACAAGAGAGATTGCTCCCGTTGAATGGGTTAGGTGAATTTAGGATGCAGGCCCTCCTACACACAGAGGTGAGTCAAGTTCAAAGGAAGATTTGGCATTAGAAGAACATAAAGGACAAATAGTTTCAAGAAGGTGATTGGGCTTTGTTGTATGATTCCAAGGATTTTAAAGGAAAATTAAGGACTAGATGGTTAGGGCCTTATGTCATAAAAATTGTCATGATAATGGTTTAGTACAAATAAGAACCATTGATGTAGAGGGTATCCCTTTACTTGTCAATGGGTACATATTGAAGGTCTACAAGAAGCCCTCGTCAAAGTAAGAATTCATCAATGGAATCAAGAAGACAATGATGGTGGTGGAGCAATTATCATCTTCTACCCCATAAAGTCCCTAGAAAAACAAAAAACAAATAAAACAAAAATTAAAATAAAAAAAGAGAGACTCAGGTGAAAACTTCCAAGAGGCACCTAAGTCCCATTGTTGGGTTGACAACCTCTTGTAAAGCACCCAGGGCAAGCATCTAGAATGAAAACCTCCTTGGAGGCAAGCTAATTGTTTTCAAAAAAAAAAAAAAAGGTTTGAAAATGTTGTTTGCAGGTCAACAAAAGGAGGGTCAGTGCAATTTGAGAGGAACAGAAGGACCTACACAATCCATATTTTCATTCCTCCATATCATATTATTCATTATTCCATCAATCCTTCCATTTATGAACTCCTCTAGCTCAGTTTACATAGGCTCTGTGTTTTCTACAGGATTCCCTGAAAACCTATAGGAGTTTCCTGTAGGAATTACAATGGCTTTGAAATCCCACGAAAAGTGACCCTAGAGTAAGGGGATGACAATCCTATGTCAAAAAATAAAATATTCACTCCACCACATCATCCCCATGCCTTTCAACACCATATTACCTCTGCATCTATCCAATAAGTCAATTAAAAAAAATATACAGTTTTCAAAGGAAGAAAAAACAAATAGAAGAGGGTGAGAACAGAGGACAAAGGGACAATACTTGAGGAATATACCTCTCACCTACCATTCACAGGAACCCTTCTCTACTCATGTCAACAATCCTCATGCTCCAGAAGTGAAAAAAAAGTATGAAATTTTAGGGGGAAGGCAGCTATAGGACATCATGTAGGTTTCCAGTAGGAAATCCTATAGCAGCCTATCCCACAAAGTAAATTTCACAGGGCTGCAACCATCTTTAGCATAAAGATTTCAAGGTTAAGAAATCTCCTCCAGAGCTCAATAGCAATAGCAGCAAGATCATCAACATCACTCTCTAGTACCTGCACATCCAAGGAAACAAGCATCAAAAGAGACCAATAAAAAAAAATATGTAGCAAATACACAACACAAGGACATCATTCTCCACAAGCATCATCATCAATGCATCTTACCCATAGGTATGTCATCTTACTCATGCTCTCTCATTAGTATGATATGATAAAAGATGTAGGATTATGTGAGAGTTGGTTTTATAAGCAAAGGTGGCCAATTAATTTGGACACCTTTGGCTAGTTGACGAGGGGAAATCAGTTAGACCACTCCACACATGGTAGCAGTCAAATCAGAAGAAAAATGAGATAATTCCAAAAATGGTTGAGTTACGAAGGAACAAAGTGGGAGATGATTACAAGGTGAGTGAAATAATGGACTGATAGTGGGACCAATGGTCCAAAAGAAGGTGCTCATACTTAGATAGCCAACACACCATCCCACACGATCATCCATATAAGGAAATAAAAAACTGATTACCACACTAAAAGAGCATTAGCAATCTCAAGAATTCATCGAAAAGAGGATTGCCTCGGCCTTCTTGAAGCAACACCTACAAGAGACAATGAGCATTTTGCAGCACAAAAATGCCTACAGGATCCTACAAGAAAACCTACAGGATTCTACAGGAAGACCTACAAGATATAGAGCAGTCAAGCTATAGGATTATTAGTGGGCACCAAGGGAGGAGAAATCAAAGGTTGTCCTCAACAAAACATAACTAGTGAGTTAGGATCTATACCTTCCATGTTTTCTTTTTAAAAGGAAGAAAATCATCATTTGATTAAGGAAATTGCAGTCTAGGAGAATTGTATTGCAAAGTTAACACTCCATCCTCTCTCACCCACCAAAATTCTTGATTTTTATTCATCCAAGCCTCCACAATTACCAGGGAAAGATGGCAGGGAGTTTTAACAAGAGAGAACCCACAAACACGGTGATAATTCATTAGCACCCTCCTATAGTAGAAATTTTCACAAGGCACAATTGGATGGGGTTCTTTGAAATAATGAGAGGATACGAAGATGAGGCAGCCAAAGACTTTTCTCTCTCACTCATACCCCTCACTAGGACCCATGCCACTGTTGTGGTGAGAGGCCTATCAGTAGTAATCACCCTTGAAGTTATAAGCAGAATCACCACACTCCCTTTAGGATTACCTTGGAGAAAAGAAGATAAGGGTAATAACACCCTTACAAATAAGAAATTCTTTTTGGAAGGGGAGGAGGCAATGGAGGGAAAAAACAAGGTTAGAAGAGAAAGAATTCCATACCCTTGGAATGAGGTTAGTTACCACCTCATTAAATAAATATCATGTGAAGGGAGATACAATGTGGTGTATGGATACCATTTCAAACTCCTCCAAGACCTGAGATTAGGAGCGGACACACCTCCTAAAAACATATTAAATATACCCTACTTTCTTCTTCAATCAATCATAGTTATCAACATCAAAGTGCATGAAGGAAAACATCAACAACTAGCCCATCATGGGTTAATCAAACTTATTCTAGAAGTTTCTCTACAAAACCTAAGACTCCCTATTACATGGACAAATTTCAGATACATGCAGGTAGAAGGAGAAATTCAAGCTCTTGAATATGACAAAATCCCCACTACTAGTGAGAGGGATGAAGAAACAGAAGGAGAAAATGAAGAGGAAACAGAGGACGAAAGAGATGAAGAAAAGGAGGAGGAAAATGAAGAAGAGACAGAAGAAGAAACAAAAGAAGAGACATATGAGTAGAGTGAGGAACTAGAGGAAGAAGAGAAAGAGAAAGACAAGGATGAGAAGGAGAATGGAAAAGAGGAAACAAAACAGAAGGAAGAACAGAGGTCTACAGTTCAAGGCAAAGAAGGGGAAGAATCACCAAGGGTATCTCTAGAACCCACAGAGAAAGAGGTAGTAGTTGCTCTTACTTCCCTAAGTACACCTATCAAGTCAAAAGGGAAAAGACAAAGACAAACCCCATTATACTTTATGAAAAGAAAGAACATAGGGATTAGGCAATGAAGACCTCAAACACCCACCAAAACTCCTATTGTCATTAAAGACTCACCAAAGAAGAAAGAGAAAAATCAAAGAGAACGATCATCAGGACAAGCTTCTCCCAAATCTCCCATCACATATGTTAGGAGGCCTGTCACAAGGTATTCCTCATCAAAAGGAAAAGGCCTCCTACAAGAGACATAGAAAGACCTACAAGAAGAAGAGGTTGTCCTACAAGAAGCTCTGTTAATCCTACAGGAAACTCAGAAAATAGACCACGAAGGCATCACTCAGCAAGAAACAAAGAAGGAAGACCCAGAACTCAGAGAACCTAGTCCACAACCCAACGTAAACTCTTACGACAGATTCATTGAAGGGGTTAGGGTCATCCCATAGAAGTTTTCCATCCCTTTATTCTTTTAACTTGAGAAAGAGAGGGCAAGAATGCATAAGTGGATGCAGATTGCCAAATCAAAAGGAGTGGAGGATGTAGGCACATGGAGGAGAAATTGAAGGAGATGGGTAGAGAACTAAGTATCATAAGGGATAGAGAGGCAATGATGAAAGTTTAGTTAGAAGCAGAGAATGCATGGCTAAGGGGATAGTTACAAGAAAGGGAAAGCTAGTTGGAAGCTATGGCCATTTTATCCTTAGAGGCAATCCAGTGCAGCATGCCAGCAAATTCTTATGCCTTGTATCTAAAAGAAAAATGGCTACAATTCCAAATTAAGACTTTGGCACAGAGAAGAAGTATTCCCTTCCAAGACTATAGACAATTCATTGATCTCTGTGATCAAAGCATCTTGGAAGACAGAGAAAAGATGTTTGAGTTTTACCTACACAACTTGGCCTTCACAGATTGTAATTGATGGCCTTAGCATCATGGATGAATCATGAGGAGGCCAGAGCTACAGAGATGAAAAATGCAATGGCAAGAGAAGAGATAGAACCACTTATGATCAGAGCTGAACAATCCAATCCAATGACTTTCATCAACACCCACAACCTGATTGCAAATGATCCTAAGCTTGCACCTAGGTACCTTGTTCCACAAAAGCAAGCAGTCACCCACTTTGAAGACATGTTCAGATTGCTAGGAGATGACAACATGAAAGCTTTCCAAAGAAGATGGAACATCTTTCCTTACAACCTGAAAATTAGAGAATACCATTCTCCTCAAAGAAGGAGAGAGGCACTAAACATAACACCCATGTACAATCAAGCTCTAGAAAGACTCAAAGTCAATTGGATTGGCTTGAGACTCAGTCCACCACTAATTTTAGGAATGTTGGAAGGAAGGAAAGAAGAAGAAGAAATAAAGCAGTGGGAAGAGATAGAGAGTAGGGAAGGATTTTATTCACAAGAAGAAGAAACTACAACAAAAGCATGGGATGTCAGGGAGGCCACCAGAGCAATGAAGGACATGGATATAGATTAAGTTGCTCAGAGGATGAGAAACACTTTCAGTAGGGGGGTGATGATGAGCCTCATCATTGGGTAACTATATGGATGTTAATACACCTTCAAGCTTATTAAAATCAACTCTTCTCATAATTCCTTACATGTTTTAATTATATTTTTCTTAATGAGATGAGTAAAAGTAAGATGTATGTCTAGTGGTCTAATGTGCATTGATGGCAGGATTTTGAGAGAAAATCATGGCAATTTTGGCTAATTAAGGGAAAATTTAATGAGACGAGGAGAGATTATAGGAGATAGATCTTCCTCATTAAATCCTCACTCATTCGAATATTCCTAAATAAAATCACACTAGCTCGGAGTTGCAAGGAACTGAGTCATGGAGATCATGGGCAGCCAAGCCAGTGACAGTTAAGAGCCAGTTCATCTTGAGTTTGGGAGCCAATACTCCCTATATTTAAGTAACTTGTTAGAGAATTCAGTAGTATAAATAAGGAGGCCTAGAGCCTCATTAGGATTCATATTTTTTTATGTAAGAGCACTAAGCATTTTCGAGTTCAAGTTTTGTGGCAAAACATTATTATGTTATGTTCGTGATATGATAATGAGAATGAACATTTCCTTGATCCGGAACTAAGTTAACTCAGAAGGCTGAAGCTCTTGAGTTAGGGCCCAACCCAAGCAGCAAAGGCTCCTCTTCTTGTACTTGTATGTTTAGGTTATTTCATAGATTAAGTGTTGAATTGGTTTTAGCATTGTTTCATTGCAAGTAGTGGTAAATTTGATTAGTTTGCTTCCATTTGTGCATAGCTTCAGCAGTAGTATAGAGAGGTAAAGGAATACAAAAAAGTCTGATAGCAAGTGGATTTGGCCTCACTCCTCCCTTTAGGGGCCATGGTTTGAGAAAAAACTCCTATTCAGCCCCAAAAAGACAGAATTCTGATTTCTTATGGAATTTAGGGTTTTTGCTGCTTAGATCAGCATCTTTTCAGTTTTCAAGAATAGGTTTCAATTGTCATTTATGATATCTTTAGTTTTGTATTAGATCTCATGGTGTTTCACAATATTCTGCAAGTATTTGCATGCATGAACTAGGCAACCAAATAATGAATTTTTTTTTTCTTAAGTTGATTGGAAATCTTCCTTATTTTATATGATTCATGGATAAATGTTAATAATGTATGTATTGTAGGAGTTTCAATAGTACAGGAAGATCTCATGCCAATAAGTCCAACCTAACCTCATCCATCCATGATCACCAAAAGCCATCAATTCCCTCAACCAATTCATCATTCCATAAGAACAACTATCTAGGTTTGTTGAGCAAATCCAATCATCTTACAAACCCTGTTTTGAGCTCTGAAGAACTCCTAGCCATTCCCTTACCTATTTCTTCCACCATTCACCTTCCCTAAGCCCTATACCACCTTCCAAATCACTCCTATTGCTCTCGGCCGGATCCTGTAGGAGCATTAGGACAACCTATAGGATGACCTGTAGTAGCCTATTTTGAGGCTGATTTGTGAAAAAAACATCCAGGAAGATATGAGAAGACCCCTACTTTCCTCCCAAGCCATCTAACCTTCCATCACCATCTCTAACCCACCTACCACATCACCAAGAAGATTTAGCATTCACATTTTCACAAAAAAAGGACAAAAAGGAAAAAAGTTATTGTGTTCATTCATATGCACTGTGGTAGAATGATTGGTTATTTCAGATTGCATGCCTAGGGCAATTAGGATTACACACATGTTAGCTTAGATTTCTTTTGAAGTAAGATATATTATAAATTAGTTAGATGTGTGGTGTGTTTAAAGCATTGATTTTAATCTTTCCTTACTGCAGTAGAAAATATTTCAATTCTCCCAATTAGTGCAAAATTCCCCTTTCTTCATTGGTAATCAAACTTCTTCTGAATCAATAGAAGGTTGGTTTGAGAAACCATAGTGGTCTATCGCCAGCTCAGTAGTGATAAAGAGTGGACCCATTGCATCTTCTTATGTATGTATTAGTGTCACCTCCAAGTTTGTACGAACCTCGGGTTGATAAAGTAAAGTTGGTAGCCCCAGGAGTTGCATCATTCTTGTTGCAATACTAGTGCTCATCACCAATCACTAGTCACTAGTTAATAGTTATTAGTAATTAGTCGCTAGTTACTAGTTACTAGTCACTAGTTATTAGTTCTTAGTTATTTTTTTTATTAGATACATTGTAATTAATACAAATATACTCAATACTAGTTACTAGTAACTAGTTACTAGTTCTTAGTAACTAGTTACTAGTTACTAGTTACTAGTTACTAGTTACTAGTTACTAGTTCTTAGTAACTAGTTACTAGTTACTAGTTACTAGTTACTAGTTACTAGTTACTAGTTCTTAGTAACTAGTTACTAGTTCTTAGTTACTTATTTTGATTAGATACTAGTTCTGAGAATATACATTGGTTAGGCATACTTAGATTTGATTTTAATACCTTTGATTAGCTTAGATATACTTTGGTTTGATTATCTTAGTTATCATAGTTACATTTGATGAGCTACATGACTATTCCATTGCATCATTGAATTTGTATTATTGCACATAGGTCACAGATTCCAATGTCATTTTTTATTATCATATATTACTTATTGTTTGAAAAATCAACCTAATTGGAAAAAGTAACCAAGGCATCGGGAGTTTCATTCACCAATTTTCTAGGAGAAGAAGGCCCCAACCTCTTCAAGACTTTGCCTTTTGCCTTGAATATTTCAAACACCATAGTTCTATGTTTTTATATACTGCTTTCCTAGAATAGAATGATAGTTTGAGAACATACTAGCTAAAGGGACGAATAGAAGATTATGAGTGAAAACTCATCTTCACTCTAATATATGGGGATGTTCGTAGCACATTCTCGTCCTCTTAACTAGTATTGGATCAAAATTTTTTAAATTGACTAAAAGACTACTAGAGTGTCCACTTACCTCCATTGGAAAGGGAGTCCCAAGTGTATTATTTAGCCTCAAGTTTGATTGAAAACCCCTTTTATCACTTTTATTTCCAAAAATTTAAGTGACATATTGACATTTTGAATATGATTGCATAGAGAAATTGGATTTGTGTGAGAAATATCAGTATATGCCCAGTCTGAAGTATTCTTAAGTCAAGTCAATGTGATTTCAATTTCAAGCTTGTGTGAATAGATTAAAAGTTTTGTTTCATGATTCCTTAACTTACTTGCTAGTTTTGACTTATAAGCGATAACCAATCTAACTTAACTCATTACCTATTGCAGTGTGCATCGAAGTTTACAAACACTGAATTGATATAAAAATCATACCCTATTTTAGATCTCTAAATTAGACTGACAACTGGGTTGACTCATTAAATGGGTTTCCTAGGTTTGAACTTGCTTATAGGATCCAAATTGAATGTTGGTTGGTAATTTTTCATTAGTTAGGGATCTCATGGATACAGTGCTTTCTTTAAGGGGTCTATATGATCGTTGGTCTGCTTGACTTGGACCACCCTTGCTTGGGTCCAATATTCTTTTAATTCGGGTAAAATATGCCTCAGATCTTCCTTTGCTTTTAGTCCCATGTACCAAATTTGGTCTAAAGGGTCTTTCCTAGCTTTGACATCAATGAAAACACATCATGCAATAATATCCCCTTTATTCATTGATTGGAACCCTTAGACAAATTTAGTGAAGAGCTAAGAAACTCCCTTTATCCACAAATTCTCTTTTTGTCTGCAACTTCTTCATTTTCCCGCATTTTCTTCATTCTCCCCCTTTAACATAAATGGAAAGAGGTTGCTTCTTTTGAATGGAATACTTCCTATCATGTATTTTCTTTCTTTCTACAACTTAACTCCTTTGACTCCCCCCATTAGCAAGTTCTCATTTTTTGCAACATCTTCTTTGACTGCAACTTCTCCCTTTCTAACATAGGAGCTACTCCCCTTGAACTTTTTCTCCCTCTAAACTTATGATTCAATACTTTGTATATCCAATTCCTTTTTCTTCCTATCTTCCATAATTTTCTTTTTTAATTGAATGAATAAGCCCTTGTTTTGTTTCTCATGCAATTCGATCAAATTCAATTGTTTCTAATCATTCAAAACCATTTTGAGCTTCTCTTTGTTCTTCATTGTATTTAAACGTGTACTTCATGCCCTTTACACGTTAGATATTTTTTTCATCCAACAAAATTTCCATTTCATCGTTATTCTCATGTATCTTACTCTTCTAAAGTTTCCATCTTCATAATGTCTTATGCATTGTTGCAATCTCTCATTTCTTATATCTCTTTTTACCAATGAGGTGGGAGTAACATTTCTCCTAGCTTTTGTCTTAGATATTCAAATGTCTCTAAGGGAAGCTATTTGGTAAATATGTTTGAAATTTTCTCTTTATTAGAAACATATTCCAACTTAACATTTTTATCAGCCACTTGTTCTCTTAGAAAATTATATTTGATAGGAATGTGTTTTGTCTTTGAATGAATAACATGGTTCTTTGATATGTTGATTACACTTGTGTTATCACAAATAATTGATAATGTTTGATCACACTCTATTCTGATGTCATTTAGAGTCTACTTCACTCAGAGAACCTAAGTGCAACATGTTATTATTGCAATGTACTTGGCTTCATCTATGGATAAAGGGATTGAGGTTTGTTTCTTACTCAACCATGAAACCAAAAAATTTCCCAAAAATAATGCTTGACCACTAGTGTTTTTCTTATCATCAGCACTTGTAGTTCATTTTACATGTATAGATGTTTTTAAGGTAAATTATTTACTTCTTGAGTGCCATAAACCATAGTCTGTAGTCCTCTTTAAATATTTGAAAATCTTTTTCACAACCTACACATGGGTCTCCTTTGGTGAAAATTGAAACATTGCAAAAAAAC
The DNA here is from genome assembly GCA_000404065.3 of Pinus taeda. Classification (NCBI taxonomy): domain Eukaryota; kingdom Viridiplantae; phylum Streptophyta; class Pinopsida; order Pinales; family Pinaceae; genus Pinus; species Pinus taeda. Next base: position 62,439 of record APFE030735991.1, on the reverse strand, counting down.
CTATAGCTTGCATGATATTAGGTTTTGATGTTAGAAAATACAACAGGATTCCATTCATTGATTTGTACATAGTTTTATTTGCATTTAGTGATTCATCATGTTTTCTTAATTTGCACCTCGTAACCATGGGAGTGATAACATGAGCACAATTTCCCATCCCAATTTTCTTCAGCGTTTAATTAAGATATTTGGTTTGGGAGATGAATATGCCTTTATTGGTTTAACAACCTATAATTATATGAATAATGACAATTCTCCCAACGTAGACATCTCAAACTCTTTCTACAGTTTTGTTGCAAATATTTGGCTCTTTGTGTCAATATCACTTCCAAATATGATATCATCCACATAGACAAAAATGATTAATTGGTTTTCATTAACTACTTTGATACACATATTTCTATCTGCTACCCCATTTTTGAATCCTCATTTTTGGTACATAGTCTTCATTTTCTCATAGTTGAACTCCCCGTGGATATTAAACGTACACCTCATATTCTAGGTTTAAATTTAGAAAAGTTTACTTAACATTTATTTAATAAACCTTAAACTATTTGAAACAAGAAAATGCTAAGAACATTATGATGGCTTCGATTTTGGAAATTGGAGAAGAATTTTCTCCAAAGTCAACACCTTCCACTTATGCATACCCTTTGCAAACTAATCTAGCCTTATTTCTCACTATCTATCCATCCTCATGTAATTTGTCCTTGGAGACTCACTTAGTGCCAATTACATTCTCATCCTTTGGTCTAGGCACAAGTTCCCATGTTTCATTTTTCTCAATTTGATTTAGCTCTTACACCATTGGATTTACCCAATGCTCATCTTTACTAGCTTGTGAAAATTTCTTAGGTTCTATTTTGGATAACAAGGCAAAGTTTGCATGTTGTGGTGAGTTGATTAGACTCATAGTCTGAACTCTTGATAATTTATCACCACAGATTTGATTTTCTAAGTGATTTTTCTAAACATACTTGGATGGATTTTTGGATGATGAGGTTTTATCGATTGCTCCTCTTCCTCTTGACCTTTTTGCTCTACTTCTTCCTCTAGTTCTTCCTACTCTTCCTCCTCTTCTTCTTATTCCTCACACTATCTATTGAATGCTTCATGATGTGTAGTTTAATTGACTGTTAAATTACTTACATTTATATGTCAATCCAAGTACGTGATCTTGTGAAGTATACATGCATTGTATGTGCTAGGCAATTTACTTTCAATTCAAAGAAAAAAAGGAAAATAATAAAGATGCAAAATGTAATGAAAATCTATCTATGACTAATTGCACATGTTTTTTTTAATTCCAACTCAAGACTTAGAAATGAATTCAAAGCAAATTTATTCTAAAGAAAGGACTTCAAGATCTATTATAACAATGGAAATATATATTCTAATGGACTTGAAAGACAAGATTATTCTATGAACTTGAAAAGCAAGATTATTCTATTTTGTTTTGAATAGAAATTTAATCTAATCAACTTGGAAATAAAACTAAGTCTATCAATTCATGAAAGTAAAGTTGATCTAAAGACTACAAGGCTTTGAAATCAAAAGCTATTCTAGATTATAGAAAACAAAGAGAAACGACATAATAATTATGGAAGCCTCAAAAATATTACTGATGTGTGCACTCTAAACCAAATCCAATCATATCCTATCACGCATAAATCAGAGACTTAAGCTTAAAAGACAATTTGAGATAAATTTTTTGGTGTTTTTGATTTATTATCAAATGCTTAACTTGTAATGAAACAAGGAAAAATGAGTGAAATTTTAGTTAAAAAAAACATGGCATTGACATGAAACTGAACATCTAAATAAATTGAGCAATTGAATGAGGAAAATTATGATTTAATTATAAAACATAAGAAATTGAAAAAAAATAATAAATGACAACTATACTATCTCTCACACATCCTCATGGGGACCTCCTAGTGAGTGTGAGATGCTTAAAAACTCATATCACAAGACTAGAATTGCCAATCACATTCAAAATTGAGCCATAGCAGAGATTGCATTCATTAAAAAAAAAATCGGAGTTTTCTTCTTCAATCAGCAACAACAATTACAAATTAATATCCATCCTTGACATATGATCTCTCCTCTTATCAAAGAGACTACAATTTATAGAGTTTTTAGGCAATTAACAAACTCATAATTTTCTTGCTTGAGTTTTGGTCATGAGATCAGTTTTGAAAATAAAATACAATCTTATTTGATGGATCCTTGGGTCAAATATCAGCCCAAATATGATAAGAGTGATATCCCTACCACGAGTTTGCTAAACATCAGTTTGTTCCAATATTTTTGGTGACAGGGTGTTGAATGTGAAATTACAAAATTGTTTGCTCACACAATCTGCAAAATAGGGCTCCAAAGAACCCCAACAATCTCTCAAATGGTAATGAATTTGAGGAAACTTCTCTTAAAGAACCTAATCAGGCTCGTTCTAAAAAAAATGCATGTTTTCTTTTTCAAAAATTCGTTTTCATTTTCTCAGAAAATGCATTTGAAGTTTAATATTCAAAATTGATGTGTTTTTCCTTTGATCTCTTGTTGGAGGCCCACACATGTGATCTGGGTGGAATTTGACCAATATAAATCCATATTAGAGCTTCTAGACACAAAGTCAAAGTGTTGGATTTCCTTCTAGAGTGGTGCTACTACCTCAACCATGGATATAGCTACAGAAACTTAACTATACTGCAAAAACTTAAATTGGCCAAACTGCCATTAGTAAACCATGCATAATTCTTCTTAATCTATTAAAAATAAGGGAAAATTATGTTAAGCAATCACTTAGACATATAGAGGCACATCATGAATAATTATGGTAAAAATGGTGGCAAGTGAGTGAAATGGTGCAATGGATGGTTGGAAGTAATGGCTTAATGAATGACAAAGACAAGTGAGAATGATGACAAATCAATGACCCAACATCTCCCCCACACTGAGATCGTTGCATGTCCTCATGCAAATTGAGTCCCAAAAATGAACTTATATACCTCTTTTCTTTATCTACAGAAGGTTGTTTTATTTCATTCTTGGAGAGTGTTGCTTTAAAAGATGTTGGTTGATATTTATCAATGAATTTCTTCTTATATCACATGTCCTTTCTCCTTGCTAACATCATGAGAGCATGAATCCTTGATAATTGCTTGATTGCTTCCATAGATTGTTTTTTTCTTCTTCTTTTTTAACTTTACTAAAGTACACACCAAGTCTCATCTCCATGGAATAAATCTAATTTCCAACACCCCTTTCTTTGATGCCTAAATCTAAAAGTTGAATCTTTTAATGGAAAAGGAAACATCAAAGGAAATAAAAGAGGAATGCACACCATGGAAAATACAACTCCCAACAAGTTATATCTAATCCAAAGTAGATTCTCCCAAAATATACTATTTTTGTATTTTCCTTCTGTTGTATTCATCTTAGAATCCACGTCACCCAATTTTGTTGCAATTAGGCAATAAAGTGTCCAAGAAATAGAGTTGAACCAATAAAATCATCTCCACTATACAATATTTTTCAACCAAGGGCTATTGAACCCATAGAAGAGATTCTAAGAGGAATGAAATGTTGATGAAATGATTGAAGCAATATGGTAACTTGGAGTAATAAAAACTAACATCATCCTAAAGTAGGTGAAGTAGAAGAAAGTGAAAAATATGAACAAGAGGAACCATAAAATTTTGGCAGATGTCCACTCCAGAGAAATCATGGAGCAGACTCAAACTGATTTGCATTAGTAAAAAAGAGTAAAAGCTTACCACCTCCAAGGCTTAATTCAATTCTTTGCAATGTGAATCATGTTCATTACCGTACTTTTGGAGGTGTGCCTTGAATCCTTCTTTATTCATGCTAAAATAGGATATTAGTATCCTCTACCTAAACCTTATTATTGTGCTTTGCTTGAGCCTTGATATCAATGATATGGAATATGATTTTCTTCATAAATTCATGTTGATTATGTAAAGAAAATAAATTATTTGTGTTGTTGCTAGGATCTCCTGTTACATTTGCTTTATGATGTCAAAAGAACCTGTTGTTGAATTTCTTTCACTTTATACTCAAATCTTGTTCTTGTTTGCTGCATATATTCTTGATGACAAAGCTTGTGGATAGAGCATGAATTTTGTATGAGGGATGGATCAATGATGGAAAATATGGTTGAGTGGTTAATTCAATGATGGAGAAGATGATTTGTATGAATGGTAATTGAAGTGGTTATTTATCACATTTTCGTAAATTTTTAATAAATTAAAAAGTCTTATACAAATTTTTACCTCAAGTTTACCTTATGAAGAACTTGGTGGAGAAAAGAACATGATCTTAATGTTGATTTGGTGTTGATTTGGCTCAGTTACGCTACTCCATCACTTTGACCTTGATCCACATAATGTATCATTTTCATGTAGCAGAGTTGTTTTTCCAATTTCTGTCAAATGGCAAATTAGATTCCCCTTTTTACCACCACCTGCCTTCAGAATTTGCTTTTGATGAAGAAAAGGAGTTGTTGTGAAAATATACCAAATTCTATCATAATTTATGCACAATGGTGAAAATTGAAATTTTGCCTTAAAAACCCACTTGAAATGCCCTTCAAAAATGATCTTGTTTTAATTATGCCCACATTTTACTCAATTTATCATATCCTGAGAAAACCATGTATCTCAAAATTTTTTATTTCTGCTCCAATATCTTGCAATATTTGTGCCAAACCTACCCTGGAACAAGCTACTACAGCCAAAAAAAATAGGTTGCTACAGCAATAGCTGCAGAAACTACAACTTCTGATTCAAAAGTTGTTTACGAGAACAAAGCCCTTTATACCATAAAAATTGATCCGGTTCTAAATATGAAGATTCAATACATACCTTTTGTAACAGTGGTACACCATGTAGATCAAAATATTGCTCCATCTGAAGTATCCAATTTACCAGATCCTTGCCATCATACTTCCTCATATCGCCTTTTCTTTATTTTAGGAGTTTGATCTTGAAATGACTATAACTCTGTAATTTCAAATCTTCCAGTTCTAAAGTTGAGATTTGCAATAGCCCTCTTTGTCCTCTTTCCAATGCCACCAGTCTAATCGAATTTATATTCTCCAAGAAAGAGTTATGCACGATCTCCCAAGATGACCTGATTATATACCTTTTCCGAAGAGCAAACTTGTATGAATTGCCATGTGTCACTGTTTTGACATTCGGGTCTAAAAAATATATATAGGAAACTACAGTCCATCCGCTTTCTATAACTTCTTACGAAATTTCAATCTGATGCTCAGAGAGAAAGTTATGATGATTTTCCCCAGGTCACCTGTTTGGAATGTAATTCAAGAATCTGCAAAAAGGCCAACTTCCTCAGATCATATCTCTGCAAATGTAGTTCAAAAAGCTATGAAATTTGGACCCGAGATGCAATACGATTTCTTCTCAGATGGGTTTTTTCTTTAGCTTCTGAAACATTGCAGAAAAAAGTTATAGTGAAAATTCCACGATGACCTATTTGGAGCAGCGAAACCCTAGAATCCAAAGCTCTAATACCAAATGTTATGAAACCAACTCACAAAAACATAGAAAAGATAGTTGAACACCTTAGAATTCAGCCTCTTCGAGGGCGAAACCTCCTTTACATTACATAAATGAGAAATTCTTGGATGATACAAATGAAAACAACTCCTTTCTATATATAGGAGTCTAAGGGGTCATAATTTAATCAGAGCCGACATAACAATAATAATGTAAGGGCACAATAATAGCAATAGTGGGCTTCTATGGGGCACAACAGTAACAATATGGGGACTACATGGATACAAAAATATAATAAGGGGGTTATACTAATAACAATAAGGGGTTAAACTAGTAGTATAGGGGCCTAACACTGTTGCAGAAAATGTCAATTTTCATGGCTATTTCTATTCTTCTTCTGGAATTTGTTTTCTCTAATTTTGGAACACTGATTTGGATTTTGTGCTACATGTTAAAGTAGAAATCATGAAGCATGGTGCATGTTGACTAAAAATAAACCCAATTTTATTGATTTGCTTGAAAAGGAAATGAATGAAGAAGAGTTGTAGTGGTGCCATCACGTTGTTGTTGAATGTAAAAAAGATGAACATGTTGCTACAAGAAACTAATAAAATATATTGCTGCAAGTTGTTGTTTATACCATAAAACCATATAATCTTCATCAAAACAAAAAATCATGGTACAATTCTTACCATGTGAATGTATGTGCCAAAGTCGAGCATGGAAATAAACCATTGGATTATCGATAAATGATGAAAATCGTTAACTAATGTGAGACAACTCACTGATAATGTAAATGAGTGTCAAGGTACAAAAGTGCATCTTGACAGGAATGAATGAATGTGTTGAAGTTGAGTCACCTGCAAGATCTGACAATCAAGATGTATTGTTGTATTCTCATTGTTTCTAATGAGGATGCTTGCCATTGATGTATGCAAGTTCCAAGGAACTCCAAATAATCTCTAATATTGGTCCCAGATAAGGCCTTGAAGTCGGTGGGACAAGATCTGACGTTGGAAGGTAGGCCTTAAGGAATCCCACATCAACCAACTCGAGCATAAAACCAAAAATGATTTGAAGAACCATAATAATATATTGAAACCATCATGAAATTGCAAAAAATTATTGTGAACTTTGCTCACTAGTTGCCTGGTTTTCAAGCAAAGCTCATGTCCAATTGCACTAGTAGGCTGGTTTTCACAATAGGACTTATTTTTCTATTCACTTATTTTATTTTTTTATATGTCCTACTCTACTTGAAAAATAAATCTCGTTCATGTATATGAATACTTCCAATGGAACCATGTGTGTAACAATATGATAGATAAACTCATGTATAGGTTTGAAAGATATGCTTTGATATGTATCAGTTTATGAGAGACCAACTACCTTGATTGAGATGATGTCAAAAAATATTAAATAATTGAGAATTGGGATCTGATGACTCTCTTGAACCAAGATTCAATGTAATATTGTCTTCCTTGGCTTCTTGCTATCACGCCATGCAAGTCTTCAGAGATGTGCTCACCATTCATAGAATCTGGTGGTAGGCATGCATAAAAATTTTCAATCTCAGGTTCCAACAACTGCTCTTCGCAATGGGCATCCATAATTCTTGGACCTTATCTGAATCCTCTTCTTCTGGTTTTTGTTCTTCAATGGAAGTTGGAGAATCATTTTGTAATACCTCGACATTATAAGTGGATTGAGGTGTTGTATTATTGGGTACCTCAAATGGTTGTGCAGGTAATTGAGTGGGAATGGATCTTCGGGGTGCTTGTGTGGTTGGTAATGAGAATGGTTGAATTGAGGTGAACTAATGGTGAAATTGATGTTGTGGTGGAGGTGAATGGTATGGATAACATTGATATTGGTATTGAGGACAGTGAGGAAAAGATTAAGGATGCTATGGATTTATTTTGTAAGGACCTTTTCAACCTTGTTCCCAAGATTGGATTTGAGGTTGGGATTGAGATGGCCAAGGTTGCCAAGGCAAGGGTGTTTGCCAATTACTTTGAGATTGTTGTGCATAATGTGAATTAAAATCTTGCATCATACCAAATTGATGAGTCTGTCATGGTCTTCTTGGATCTACATAATAGGATTGTTCCAATGTTTGATTTTCTCCTTGGTACATTGCCTTTAACCCTAGTAATGATGTGAAAAATTTAGTAGTATGTGATCCTGCACAAATTTCACAAATTTTAATGCTATCAAGTGGACATTCATGAAAAGCATGTTTCTTTCTACATTTAAGGAAAAATATAAATGAAGCAACAATCTCAATTTGCATGTTTTTCTTTCTTAGCATATCAATTTGTCCATTTAAATTACCAAGGATGTCTAGAAAATTGTTAAGTTTAGTTTGACATACCAATCCTGATGCTGACTTACTTACTCTTTCCATAACTACATCTTCAGGGGATCTTCCATTCTTTCCTCTTGATATGTTCTTGCATAGTTCACAAATCTCTTGAAATGATAATTGGGAGACAACTCCTTTCCCACCAGGTTAAGAATATCAATCCATTCATCCCTTATAGCTTTTAGCAGAAGAGTTTTTAATGTGTCTAATCCTAAATCATGCAATTTAGATCTTTTGACATTATAAGTAAATCTCTCCACTAAATATTCTAGGATTTCATCCTCTTTTTGGTTCATCTTAAAGACTTCATTTGTAAGGTCATGGTGTATGCAATAATCTTTATATTTTTCCAAAAATACTCTTTTCATATCATCTGATGTCCTTATAGAACTTGTTCCTAAATTCATGAACCATCTAAGAGTTATATCCTTCAATGTTACTGGAAACAAATTCAATTTTTAAATGTGTAATGAGTAGCCATAAGATCTACAAAATATTTCAATTTCAAAAAGAAAGGTTTTCGGGTATTCAGATCTCACACATTTGAATTTAGGAAGTAGGGACGGAGGGATGTTCTTCATATGAACGTTGATATCAGTTTCTTGAATGGGAAATCCAAAAGGATCTTTCCCATTGTCATCATCTCCAGCCATTTCTTCTACCTCCTTTGTCACCTCTTCTTCTACCTACAAAAATAAGAACTCATGATGTGGATGTGTGGCTCTTACTGCACCACGTGATATAGTGGGGGGTGGTAGGTGATTGAAGTCTTTTTTTTTTTAAATGAATCTACTTCTAGGATGTACTAAAATGAAATTATTATTATGCAACTAAATGGATGCAACTAATAATGAGATGAAATTGAAATCTAACACATATGTATACTTCCCCGGCAACGACACCAAAATGTTGTGTAATTTAATTGATTGTTAAATTACTTGCATTTATATGGAAATTTGGGTACGTGAACTTGCGAACTATACATGCACTGTATGTGCTACGAAATTTACTTTAAATTCAAATAAAAAAAAAAGGAAAATAAGAAAGATGCAAAAATGTAATGAAAATCTATCTATGACTAATTGCACGTGTTTTTTTAATTCCAACTCAAGACTTGGAAATGAATTCAAAACAAATTTATTATAAAGAAAGGACTTCAAGATCTATTCTAACAATGGAAATCTATATTCTAGTGAACTTGAAAGACAAGATTATTCTATGAACTTGAAAAGAAAGATTATTATATTTTGTTTTGAAGAGAAATTTAATCTAATCAACTTGGAAAGAAAACTAAGTCTATCAATTCATGAAAGTAAAGTTGATCTAAAGACTACAAGACTTTGAAATCAAAAACTATTCTAGAGTATAGAGATCAAAGAGCAATGAAATAATAATTGTGGAAGCCTCAAAAAGATTATTGATGTGTGCACTCTATACCAAAGTCAATCATATCCTATCACGCATAAATCTGAAGCTTAAGCTTAAAAGACAATTTGTGGTAAATATTTTGGTGTTTTTTTATTTATTATCAAACACTTAACTTGTAATGAAACAAGGAAAAATGAGTGCAATTTTAGTTAAAAAAACATAGTAGTGACATGAAACTAAACATCTACATAAATTGAACAATTGAATAAGGAAAATTCTGATCTAATTGCAAAGCATAAGAAATTGAAAAATAATAATAAAAGACAACTATACTATCTCTCACGCATCCTCAGGGGGCCTTGTTTGGTCAATTTAGTGTCCTAAATTGCTCTACATAAATTATCAATCCGGGTATCGTAAACTGATGAAGTGTAGTGCATTGTTTGTGCTAGATGACCCTTATTACTTCATTGTTTTTATGTTTTATGTTGTTTTGGGAGTTTTTATTCTTTTAATCCCTAATGATTTGCAAGGAAACTAACAAAATCTTAAATCTAACTTTTGTAAAGACTGCTAAGAACCTAAAGAAATGAGAATTAAAAGATCTTAAGTAAGATTTGGAAGCAAAGTTCAATCAAGAAATGAAAAACAAAGTTTCTATTTATGCTCTTATCATTATTTCCAAACCATGAAATAAAAAGTAAAAAGTAAAATTGCAACTACTGTCTAATCAATTACAGAAACAAAACCAAATGAAATACTAAAATTGAAAGTGAAATTGCAACTAATGTCTAATTTATCATGGAAACAAAACTAAATGAAGTGCTTAGTTACTCTGCCTCTCAATTTTGGGAGAAAAACCTCCTTGTGATGACATTTTGAGGAATTATGTACTTCATTATTCTAAGAGAAAATAAATGTAAAAAATGCAAAAAAGACTCATTGCATGAATGAAGTATTCAACCACTTAGTTTAAGATGAGTTATCAACTAGAAGGGCTTTTCAGAAACATTCTTCTACACCATGAGTCAATAAACTAGTAATAAAATGGCAAGAACGGTAATGGCACTGATTAGTCTAATTGAAAACTTAAAGACTAGTGAAACAATAAATAGAACAAACTACATTACACTGCAACATTTCAACTTCTAACTACTGATAAAAACTAGAAAGAAATTAAGCAAAAAGAAGCTATTTTGTACTAAAAGAAGTTATTATGCATTAGTAAGAAAATGATAAGGATTGCATTATAAAAAAGGTTAGTATGAAAAATGGTTATGAACACTATGGAAGAAATGATGAATTTACATTTAACTAGAAAAGTTGAAAAAATATGAAATAAAACCTCAGTGAGGGCAGGGGCCCTCTGCAATTGATCAGGTTATGTGTACTTAATCAAACTCCAAGAATATTAAAAAAAATAACATAGGAAATGAGTTTTTCAACATTACAAAGCAGTAGTCTGAGCTTATTACATGAGGAAATTCGAACTCCTTTTGAGTTCTTTACGTAGGTATTTATAAGAAAAATATGCAATTGTTTGTGGAGAAAAATAAGCTACAACCAAAAACACCTAGAAGACAGGCACACAGAATTTTCTTCCTCGGCTGCTAGAGACATAAATCCAAGATGATGGTTGTTGGATTTGGTTGCATAGATGGCTGTTGGAGTCCATGGGTTCCAGAAGTTGTTTCGGATAACACTTCCCATCACTATGAAACATGTTAATTATCCACAAAACAGAGTCTTGTTGCCTTTGGTATCTACATTTGACTTCTCCATTGACTAGAGTCTTGTACCATCTTCCTTGTCGACCTAGGCTAGGTGAATAGGACACGATCCATGTCATGATGATTTCCAAGCTACCAATGTAGTTAGTTTCTCCTCCTAACACCTGGAACCTGTTAAATCATGGAAATAGCTATGGAACAACCGATTAGTTGCAGAATAGGCTACGTTATGTAGCTAAAAGACAAAAAATTATTCAAATAGCAAAACATAAAAGCATAACATGTAAATCACTAAATGTCATCCTTAAGGCAATATATATTGTTCATTGATGATAGGAATGCATTTCTTCATGGAAAAACAAAGAAAAGGGGATGAGAAGAGTTATTAGGGAAAGCGCAGTTTTGAGGCTCAACAGGCCTCCTAGTGAGTGTGAGAAGCTTAAAAACTCAGATCACAAGACTGGAATTGCCAATCACATTCAGAATTGCACCATAACAAAGATTGCATTTGTTAGTGCAAGGAGTTACTCCTAGACTGCAAAAGGAGTAAGCCTTACACATCATGATTTCATTTCAAAATTTAAAAGGGTTTTTTGAGTGGTGGGATGGCTTCTAAAGGAGTTTTGAAATGATTGTGTTCCTCTTTAACTTTCATGCATTTGGCAAGTTGTGGCAAGCATAAATTGCGTCGTTAAGTGAGTATATAGAGGAGAAGAGAAAAGAGAACAGGTAGCTAATAAATGTCTTAAGAAAACTAAGTATCTTAAGGCAGCCACTTCAACTACATAAATATCCTTGTGACAAACTCTATTTCTTGGCAAGGAGAATAACAGTTTGAAAGTAAGAAAAGGTATAAAGTATTTAACAAATCCTTTGTGAAACCTTCACTAACAATTTCTACTTGAACTGATATTATGATTTACAGAAAATTGGATAGTAGATAAGTCATCATTAGATCCTCTTAATGATTTCTCACTCATACTATAGTAGTTGTTGTATTTTATCATTTAAAATATTAAAACAGGCTTGACAAGGAAAACAACAACTAGAAAGTAAGAACATGTATAAAGTATCCCACAAATCCTTTGTGAAACCTTCACTAACAAGTTCTACTTGAAACATATATTATAATTTACAGAAAACTGGATAGTAGATAAGTCATCATTAGATCCTCTTAATGATTCTCACTCATACTATACTTGGCTACTACAAATTTATAATTCAGAAAATTGAAACAAGGAAATACACAAACCACATATTAGATATAACTTGAATCACAAAATCTTCCAGCATGAAGTGCAAAAAAAGATATTTTATTAAGTTGAGTCTTCAAGTGAACCAAAATCCAACCCTTAAGTGATATTTACAAAAGATATATATATAGAGAGAGGCACCAACTCCAACACTCCTAACTGGTGGTTCCACTATTTCCCTATTACATAGGTGTCTTTTAGATATTAAAAATATCTCCTATTGAATTGCAACAGAAAGTACAGGTGTAGATGAGAAGAAAAGGAAAAATGACACTTGGCTGTTGGAAAAACTGACTGACTGCGCCTTTTGCTACTAATTTTTCTCTTTATGGTCTTGACTATTAAATGACCATATGGCTTCGTTCAATACAACCTTCAACAACCTCATAATTATCTCATATCCATCATTTTCCTTATCCATATTGTTATGGGTTGTTGTCTTTCCAAAACTGACCCGGAGGTTTTCTACTAACAGCTGTACATTTCTGTTGAAACAGGTGCTACTGAAAATTCCAGTAATACCTGTAATAGCGAAAAAACTGGAAACACTTCCATGATTTCCGATGGGATAACGTTTTCACTTCAAAATTTTAACAGAAATACTTCGAAGCACCTGTATATGCTTGGATATTCTGAGCTTTAATCTTCATATTCAAAACTTTGACTTAATATGCAAAAAGGTATTTTTTAAAGGAAAATTATCCCTTCATTCCATGTAAGTTGCAGCCTCTGCAAGCTTATCCAAGTTTGTTTTATTTCTGGCAGCAGATTTTGACCTTGTGATTTTGGTTGTGTCTTCTTTGATGATGGTCTCTTTCTTTTCTGCTTCTTTTTAGACCTTTCTTCTTTTGGAAGGCTCTGATGGCTGGTCCATGGGGGCTTTACCTCGTTGCTTCTTCAAATATCTTCTAATTTCTGCAATGGAAGGATCCTCGGTCTGCAACTCCGTATGTTGTTCTTCTATGACTATTACTTCAGTTAGTAAACTAGGATTATTTAGGGCTTTTGATTTCAGTCTGTATTTGTTTCTTTCCCTAGTATGTCTCCTCCTAGCTCTAGCAAATCGTTTTATTTCTTCTTTCTTGTTTTTACTGGTCCTTTTATACCCTTCTTCTCTCAACAATTCCTCATCATAATCAATAGTTTGGTTTTCTTGTTGTTGTTCATGTGCTTCTGTAATTTCAGGAAGCACCTATGCTTTAGATTTCTCTTCGGCTGAAATTTTTCTTGTCCAAGTTCTTGTGTAAATCTTAGGAAAAGGTCTAACAGGAGGAACCATTTTCATGCTTTTTATTTTCTGGGTAGAAGAGCTTTCACCTTGCTCCTTTTTCTTTTCAGATCCAGCAGCTAAAGGCTTCTCTTTGCCACTTTTGGTACCTCTGCTTACACTTTCCTTCTTTGCCTTTCTTTTGGAACTTCCTTTAGTTGATGTAGTTGATGTCCTTCCTGTCTCAACCTATGTTGAAGAAGATTTAGCAGTTTCTTGGGGTTTTGGTGTAGTTTGGCCTGCCCTATAAAGCAAGAAATGTTCCCAAGTTTGGTTTCTCTTTTTCAGTTCTTCTTCAACCAAAGCCTTGATAATTTCCTGATGATACGGTTGTATTCTGACACCTCATGGTGTGTTCAAATTCTGGATGCCATTTTGGTCAGGCTCTTTAATATGAAATAGGGCAGATTAAGAGTCCTCATACCTGCAAAATGAAAAAGAAACCTCATATGGTAAAGAAATACTATTGTATACCTTCTCTCATAAGTGAGAAAAACCTTAACCAGTTTGATTGTTTCTTCCCATTCCTTCTTAAGATAATTGTTAGGAATTCCTTTGGCCTATTTAGGATATTTGTATTCATCTCTAATAAAATCCTTGAGATCTTCTCCTGTAATGAGTTGTCCCTTAAACCACTTTACTCCTTCCTAGGGAAGGTTAAAAGCTTCTGCAATTGACTGTTCTGAAACCTGCAATTTGAAACCAAAGATAGTAGCTTCCTGTCCATTGAAAGTTTGAGAAAACTCTTGGGCTACACCTTGATGTGAGCCTCCTAACCTAGTGCAAAGTGGATACCAGCCTTCTTGAATAAACAATCTTCTAACACTTGGATTAGCATCAACTATTTTAGCTCCTTGAGGTTCAATTCTCTTAAGCTTCCCACCTTTCCTAGACTTTGGTGCCATAGATATCTACTTGCTTGTTATGAAGAATAGATGTCAATGTATGGAATCTTACCCAACAGATGTTGCAATTAGCTTGAATTATGTTGCTTGAAAATCTAGGATGTATTCTTAACCTCCTCAATCATTGTCTCCTTTGCTGCAATTCAAAAATTTGAATGGTGAAATTTCCTCCATTTTTGAATATTTGAGATGAAGTTTTGGTTCAATCTCCTATGCATATGATCCTTCATGATTAAATGAGATTTCATGTCATAATAGACAACATGTAATAGTAATGATGAAGTCGAGTTGCTTTGGAGAGTCCAGCTAATCTGCTATAGGTGGTTGTACGAGATTTTTTAAAAATCTGGCAATTTTTTTGCTTTAATTTAGACTGGCCGGAAATTCCAGTAGCATATTACGCGGAACAGAAAGAACGGCCGTCAGAATTTTAACCTATGGCCAAGGCTGATGTTGTATACATGTTTTAACTTTGGAAACACGAGTTTATTTAAGATCAGTGGAGTAGGAAACGTCTGGCTATGGTTGTGACTAACACCTAGCTAATACAATCAACCAAATCGATTAACCATTACCACTTGACCTGACTGGAAGTTTGTAATCTATCCAATCACGAAATATTATGATTCAGATTAATCATTTTTCCATTATGACATGTCGACAATAAAAAACAGTTTCATTTTTGGATTTATTTTTTTTAAACAGAATAAGCTACCAGAAATTCCGATAGCATCGAAAAATTTAAAAAACAGGAAATAAAACAAGAATGAAAAGGTTGTCTGAAAAATAGGGGAGACTGTGTGAACAAGAAAATCGAGCTCTACCAAAAATTCCAGTAGCATTTTAAAAAAAATTGAAATTTACAAAATTAATCCTAAAAAAATAAAAAATTTAAAACCTACTCATGACTTAGCCTAGAACTGTGCTAACAACATTCATTAAAAAAAAAAGAGATTTCTTCTTTAGTCAGCAACAACAATTACAAATTAATATCCATCCTTGACATATGATCCCTTCTCTCATCAGAAAGACTACAATTTATTGAGTAATGAGGTAATTAACAAATTCAAACTTTTCTGCTTGAGTTTTGGTCATGAGATCAGTTTTGAAAATAAAATCCAATATTATTTGATGAATCCCTAGATAAAATATCAACCCAAATACGATAAGAGTGATATATCTACCACTAATTTGCTAAATAACAACTCGTTCCAATCTTTTTCGTGACTGGTCGATGACTGTGAAATTACATAATCGTTTTCTCATGCAATCTTCAAAATAGAGCTCCAAATAACCTCTAAAATCTCTCAAATGGTAACAAATTTGAGGAAATTGCTCCTTAAGAACCTAATTGGGCTCGTGCTAAAAAAACTATATTCTCGTTTTCAAAAATTCATTTTCATTTTCTCAAAAAACGTGTTTGAGGTTGACTTTTCAAAATTGCTACGTTTTTCCTTTGATCTCTTGTTGGAGGTCCACACGTGCAAGTTGGGTGGAATTTGACCGATACAAATCCATATTAGAGCTTCTAGAAACCAAGTCCAAGTGTTGGATTTCCTTCTAGAGTGGTGCTACTACCTCAACCATGGATATAGCTATGGAAGCTTGTCTAATCTACATAAACTTAAATTGGCCAAACTGTCATTAGTAAACCATGCATAATTCTTCTTAATCTATTAAAAATAAAGGAAAACGATGTTAATCAATCACTTAGAGGCACATCATGAAGAATTATGATAAAAATGGTGGTAATTGAGTGAAATGGTGCGATGGATGGTTGGAAGTAATGGCTTAATGAATGACAAAGGCAAGTGAGAGTGATGACAAATCGATGACCCAACATCTCCCCCACACTAAGATCGTTGCATGTCCTCATGCAAATTGAGTCCCAAAAATGAACTCATGTACCTCTTTTCCTTATCTACAGAAGGTTGTCTTATTTCATTCTTGGGGGGTGTTGCTTTAAAATATTTTGGTTGACCTTTATCAATGAATTTCTTCTTATATCACCTATCCTTTCTCCTTGCTAACATCATGAGAGCATGAATCCTTGATAATTGCTTGATTTCTTCCTTATATTTTTATTTTTATTTTTAACATTAATGAAGTTCACACCAAGTCTCATCTCCATGGAACAAAGCTAATTTCTACCACCCCTTTCTTTGATGCCTAAATTTGAAATTTCAATGTTTAAATGGAAAAGGAAACATAAAAAGAAATAAAAGTGGAATTCACATCATGGAAAATACAACTCCCAACAAGCTATATCTAATCCAAAGTGGCTTCTCCCAAAATATATTATTTTTGTATTTTCCTTCTATTGTATTCATCTTAGAATCCACGTCACCCAATTTTGTTGCAATTAGACCATAAAGTGTCCAAGAAATGGAGTTGAACCAATAAAATCATCTCCGTCGTACAATATTTTTCAACCAAGGGACGATGAACCCATAGAAGAGATTCCAAGAGGAATAAAAGGTTGATGAAATGATTGAAGCAATGTGGTAACTTGGAGTAATAACAATCGGCATCATCCCAAAGTAGTTGAAGTAGAGGAAAGTGAAAAATGTGAAGAAGAGGAACCATAAAATTTTGGCAGATGTCCACTCCAAAGAAATCATGGAGCAGACTCAAACTGATTTGCATTAGTAAAAAGGAGTAACAACTTACCACATCGAAGGCTTGACTCAATTCTTTGCAATGTGAATCATATTCATTACCATTTTTTTAGAGGTTTTCCTCAAAGAGTTCTTTATACATGCTAAAACAAGACATTAGTATCCTATGCCTAAACCTTATTGCTATCCTTTGCTTGAGCCTTGATATCAATGATATGGAATATGATTTTATTCATAAATTCATGTTGATTATGTAAAGAAAAGAAAGTATTTGTGTTGTTGCTAGTAACTTGTGTTACATTTTCTTTATGATGTCAAAAGAACCTATTGTTGAATTTATTTCACTTTGTACTCAAATCTTGTTCTTGTTTTCTGCATATATTCTTGATGAAAAATCTTGTGGATAGAGCATGAATTTGGTATGAGGGATGGATCAATGATGGAAAATATGGTTGAGTGATTAAGTCAATGATGGATGTTAGGTCCCTATAATACTAGTGATTCACCCATTACTATTGTCATTGTAGCCCTTATTGTTATTATTGTGCCCCTATTGTCCCCATATTGTTATTAGTTTGCCCCATAGAAGCCCACTATTGTTATTGTCATGCCCTTATATTAGTATTGTTGTGTCGGCTTTGAATATATTGTGACCCCTTAGACTCCTATATATAGAAAGGAGGTTCAGTCGTTTGTATCATCGAAGAATTGTTCATTTGTGTAATGTAAAGGAGGTTTCCCCCTTGAAGAGGTTGGTTTTGAAGTCGTTGATCTATCTTTTCTATCTTTTTGTGAGTTGGTTCATAACATTTGGTATCAAAGCTTTGGATTCTAGGGTTTCCCTGCTCCAAACAGGTCATCGTGAAATTTTCACTATAAATTTTTTTCTAAGATGTTTCAGAAGCTTAAAAAAACCCATTTGAACCAAAAGCATGATTCGCCTCAAATCTGAATTTCACATATTGTCTCGCTATATTTTCAGAGATATGATCTAAGGAAGTTAAGGCGTTTGCAGGCTCCCAAATTACATCCCAAACAGGTGACCTTGGTAAAATCATCATAACTTTCTCTATGAGTATCATATTGAAATTTCATAAGAAGTTACGGAACGAGGACGGATTGTAGTTTTTGGTGCATCATTTTCAAGTCCAAAGGTTGAAACAGTGACACGTGGCACTTCATACAAGTTCGCTCTACTGAAAAAGTGTATAATCAGGTCATCTTGGGAGATTGGGAATAACTCTTTCTTGGCGAATCCAATTTCGATCAGACTAGTGGAATTGGAAAAAGGACTCAGAGGGTTACCATAGTTCACAATTTCAAACCCTGGAGATCCGAAATTTCAGAGATACCTTGGATTCAATATTGAGCTCCTACAAAGTGAAAAAAGGTGTGTAGTTTTTTTCTTTTATTTTGCATAAGTTTGGTTTGGAAAATTAGTTTGAAGGAATTCAAAGGGCATAGTGAAGCACAATTATCATTAATTGATGCCCCGAAGAAAGAAAATGGAAACACCTAGTAAGAAACCTGAAATATCTAGCATGACTTGTCAAGAAGAGGAAGAAATGCAACATGATATATCAAAATTACGAGACCAAGTGCAAAAAAATTCACTCTCAGAAAAAGTAACAGAAGCTAAGATGGATGGGCTAAAGAAAAGTGTGGAAGCTAAGATGGATGGAGTGGAAGATAAGATGGATGGTTTAAAGAAAGGCATGGAAGCTAAGATGGATGGTTTAAAGAAAGGTGTGGAAGCTAAGATGAATGACGTGGAAGCTAAGATGGAAGGCAAAATGGAAGATTTGAAGACACATTTGAAAAATTTGCTACAAGAAATGTTTACTAATGGTGAAAGGGTAGTAAAGGAAACTCATGATGAGAACAAAAGAAATGTTAATCATGATTTCATAGACTCTAACGTTGGATTGAAGACCCACCATGTTCCAAAGATCGATATGAGGAAGTTTGATCACAAGGATCCCGTAACATGGATACTACAAATGGAGAAATATTTCGATCTCCATAATGTGAAAAACACACAAAAGGTACGCATTACAACTTTATATTTGGAACCAAATCAGTTTATATGGCATTGATGACTTTTTTCTCGTAAACAAATTGTAACTTGAGCAATTTTTACATAAGAAATGATAGCACATTATGAGGATACAAAAAGAAACATCTTTTTTAGCCCATTGATAAATCTCAAACAAAAGGGTTCAATGATGGAGCACATTGAGGACTTCCAAAAATTGAATATAAGGGTAAAAGAAATTCCAGAGGAGCATAGGATTGATGTGTTCACATGGACTTTAAAGGATAACATCCAACACGAGGTTTTCATTTGGGAACCTAATTCATTGGAGAAGGCATTCAGGTTGGTAAGAAAAATGGAAATCAAAATTATCGCAACCAGGAAGCCTGCCACTCACAACTATAAATATGGAACTGTTGTTTCCCCTAGCCTTCCACAACCTACAAGGTTGACACCAAAAAAACTAGAAGAAAAAGGAGAAAAAGGGCTTTGTTATAGTTGTGATGACAAATACACTAAAGGTCATAAGTGTGCTGTGAAGAAATTATTTTACATAGATTGTGAAGAGGAGGAAGAAAAGGAACAAGAAACGTCAAAAGAAGAGGATATACACTGGGAACAAAACCTAGAGAAGGAATAAATGAATCCGACCATATCTTCTAATGCATTGGCTAGAATTACCACTCCTCAAACTATCAAGATAGAAGGACATATCAAGAATAAAAAGGTAATAGTGTTGATTGATTTCGGCAGTACCCATAATTTTATTCATTGTAAGATAGCCAAGGAATTGAATTGCTTCCTATATCCAGCACTAGAGTGTCAAGTGAAGGTTGCAAGTGAGGAAAACCAAAAAATTGTTCTGGAAATGGCATAATATCAAGACATCCATGGCAAGGAATATGTATTGAATAGCCCAATGCTTTCCATTCCAATGGGTCGGTGTGATGTTGTACTAGGAGTCCAAGGGCTACAATCCTTGGGTACAATAGCTTTTAATTTTCAAGAACTTTTCATGAAATTTTGTTCGAAAGGAAAGGAAGTTGAATTAAGGGGTATCATAGGGAAACTGGGAAACATAATCAGCTCTAACAAAATGAAAAGGCTTCTAAAGAAAGAAAAACAAGGCATAATTGTACAATTATGTTCGCTAGAGGTTCCCACATCGAAATCATCTATTTATCCAAATCTCCAAAAATTCTTGGACAATCATTCCAAGGTATTGAGACTCCCAAAGGCCTCCCACCTATTCGTGATCATGATCATGCTATGCATTCGATTCCAGGAAGCGTTCCTCCAAACATCAGGCCGTACATATATCCCTCTGCCCAAAAGAGTGAAATTGAACGTATAGTTGCAGAAATGCTAGAGGTTGGTATAACTGAACATAGTCAAAGTTCTTTCAACACTCCAATAGTATTGGTGCACAAGAAGGATGGATCATGGTGAATTTGTTCGAATTATAGGGAACTCAACAAACTCATTATTAAAGATAAATTTCCCATTCCTAACATTGATGAATTATTGGATGAATTGCATGGACCGATTTACTTCACCAAGTTGGATCTTCGTTGATGATATCATCAAATCAGAATGAATATTGGACATTTCGTAAACAACATTTAGAACTCATGAGGGTCATTATGAATTTTTGGTCATGCCTTTTGGCCTTACCATGCACCTTCTACATTTCAAGTTTTAATGAATTCCATTTTCAAACCCTTCATTAGAAAATTTGTGTTAGTATTTTTTGATGATATATTAACCTACATCAAGTCTTGTATCATGTTCAACATGTTGACAGGGTGCTAAAACTATTGGAGGAGAAACAATTATATGAAAAAATCTCCAAATGTTTCTTTGGAGTAAAAGAGGTGGAATATCTAGGTCATACTGTATCCCATGAAGGTGTTAAGGTAGACCCTAGCAAAATTAAAGCCATTAAGGAATGGATATCCCCACATCCATAAACAATCTGCGAGGATTTCTCGGGTTGACAAGGTATTATCGCAAGTTTGTTAAGAATTATGTGAGAATAGTAGCAAATTTAACAACATTATTGAAAGAAAGATGCATTTTCATCGACTCCAAAAGTAACAAAGACCTTTGAAAATATTAAAGAGGCAATGTGCCAAGCACTGGTATTAGCTATGTCAGACTTCACAAAAACCTTTATTATGGAATGTGATGCCTCAGGAAATGGAATTGGTGTTGTTTTAATGCAATAAGAAAGACCTATTGCTTCAAAAAATCATCCAATCAAAGGAAAATATTTACACAAAGCTATTTATGAGAAGGAAATGTTGGAATTACTACATGCGCTTAAGAAATGGCGACCCTACCTAATGGGAAGACACTTCAAGGTAAAAACGGATCATGATAGTCTTAAATATTTTTTAGAAAAAAGATTACTTCTAAAGAGCAGTGAAAATGGGTCACAAAGATGTTGGGTTATGACTTTGAAATCATCTACAAAAAAGGGAAGCAAAATGTTGTGACAAATGCACTCTCAAGAAAGGATGAGGATGTGGAAGCATTTTTTTGCGCCATTTCTATTATCCAACTAGATTAGATAAACAAAGTAAGGGATGAATGGAAGAATGATGAAGAAGTGTGGCCACTCATTCAAAAGATACAACAAAATTCCAGTACATCTGATACATTTAGCTGGAAAAATGATTCGTTATGGTACAAAGATCGCTTATACCTATATAAGAATTCCCAACTCAAACAAAAGATTCTTATGGAATTGAACACTTCTCCCTTAGGAGGGCACTCGGGATTTTTAAAAACTTACCACAGAGTTAAGAAACAATTTTTTGGGATGGCCTTAAATTTGATATTCAAAAGTTTGTGGTGGAATGTTTGGTTTTCCAACAAAATAAAGTTGAAACATTTAAGAGCCCAGGTATATTACAACCTTTATCATTCCAAGTCAACGTTGGGAGGAGGTTTCAATGGATTTTATCACAGGTTTACCCAAGTCCAAAGGAAAGAGTGTCGTCATGGTGGTAGTTGACAGACTTACCAAGTATGCACACTTTTGTGCATTATCTCATCCATTTAAAGCTAGTATAGTTTATAATTCACTTATGGAAACAATTCAAAAGTTACATGGAAACCCAAAGATTATTGTAAGCGATAGAGATCCCATTTTCACTGGAAATTTTTGGACATAATTATTTTCTTATCTCGGTACTCTGTTAGCTCATATTTCATCTTATCGTCCTCAATATCATGGGAAAATTAATATAGTAAACAAATGTTTGGAAGGATATCTTCATTGCTCAATCTTTGATAAATAGACACAGTGGGTCAAATGGTTCCCTCTAGTTGAATGGTGGTATAACACTTCCTTCCATACTACAGTAAAAATGACCCCATTTATGGCACTTTATGGATATCATCCACCATCCTTCACGTCATATTTAAGAGAAAATTCTAAGATTCAATCAGTGGAAGATCACATCGAGCATCAACAACAAGTTCTCCAACTCTTAAAGGACAACCTCACTTTGGCGCACAATAGAATGAAACAACAGGCAGATCAACATCGTAGAGAAAGAAGTTTTGATGTAGGTGACTGGGTATTCCTATAGATACAACCATATAAAAAAATGTCCCTCAAGCAAGATAAGAAGGATAATAAATTATCACCAAATTATTATGGTCCATACAAGGTGTTGCAAAAGATTGGTACTATGGCATATAAATTGGAGCTTCATGCAGCTTCTCGAGTGCACCTAGTTTTCCATGTTTCATTTTTAAAGAAGATTATAGGTGACAAGATCCCAGTTCAAATAATATTGTCAGAACTAGATGATGAAGGAAAAATCATATTGGAACTTGAAGCAGTCACAGAAACAAGAACTCGACAACTACAAAATTGATCAATTTTAGAGTATCTCATCAAGTGGAAGAACTTACCCGCTAAAGATTCTACATGGGAGGATGATAATTTTATACAAAAGCATCCAGAACTACTCAAGCATTGAGGAATTTTTTTTTTTTAAGGAGAGGGGCATGTTAGGTCCCTATAATACTAGTGATTCCCCCATTACTATTGTCATTATATCCCTTATTGTCATTATTGTGCCCCTATTGTCCCCATATTGTTATTAGTGTGCCCCATAGAAGCCCACTATTGTTATTGTTGTGCCCTTATATTATTATTTTTATTTTTGCTTTGATTATATTGTGACCCCTTAGACTCCTATATGTAGAAAGGAGATTTAGTCATTTGTATCATCGAAGAATTGTTCATTTGTGTAATGTAAAGGAGTTTTCCCCCTCGAAGAGGCTGATTTTGAAGTCATTGTTCTATATTTTGTACCTTTTTATGGGATGGTTCATAACAATGGACAAGATGGTTGAGGTATAGGTCAATGATGGAGAAGATGGATTGCATGAATGGTAATTGAAGTGGTTATTTATCACATTTTCCTAAATTTTTAATAAATTAAAAAGTCTTATACAATTTTTTACCTCAAGTTTACCTTTTGAAGAACTTGGTGGAGAAGAAAACATGATCTGAATGTTGATTTGGCTCAGGTACGCTACTCCATCACTTTGACCTTGCTCCACAGAATGTATGATTTTCATGTAGCAGAGTTGTTTTTCCAATTTCTCTCAAATGGTAAATTAGATTCCCCTTTTCTACTGCCACATACCTTCAGATTCCACTTTTGAGGAAGAAAAAGAGTTATTGTGCAAAAATACCAAAATCTATCATAATTTGTGCATAGTGGTAAAAATTGAAAATCTTCCTTAAAAACCCACTTGACATGCCCTTAAAAATTGCTCTTTTTTAATTAAGCCCTCGTTTTACTCAATTTATCATATTCTGAGAAAACCTAGTATCTTAGAATTTTTTATTTCTAATCCAATCTCTTGCAATATTTGTGCCCAAACTTCCCTGGAACAAGATGCTACACCCAAAAAATAGGCTACTACGGCAATAGCTGCAGAAACTGCAACTTTCTGTAGTCGTTGCAGAAAATATCAATTTTCATGGCTATTTCTATTCTTCTTCTAAAATTTGCTTTCTCTGAGTCTGAACCACTGATTTGGATTGCGTGTTGCATGCTAAAGTAGAAATCATGAAGCATGATGCATGTTGACTAAAAATAGACCCAATTTTATTTATTTGCTTGAAAATGGAATGAATGAAGAGTTGTAGTCGTACCATCATGTTGTTGTTGAATGTCAAAAAGATGAACATGCTGCTACAAGAAACTAATAAAATATGTTATTGCATGTTTTTGTTGATACCATAAAACCATACAATCTTCATCAAAACCAAAATTCATGTTACAATTCTTACCATGCGAAGGAATGTGCCATAGTCGAGCATGGAAAGAAACCATTGGATTACCAATCAACGATGAAAATTGTTAACCAATGCGAAACAACTCACTAATAATGTAAATGAGTGTCAAGGTACATGAGTGCATCTTAACTAGGATGAATGAATGTGTTGAAGTCGAGTCACCTGCAAGATCTGACAATCAAGATACATTGTTGTATTCTCATTGTTTTCAACAAGGATGCTTGCCATTGATGTATGCAATTTCCAAGGCACTCCAAATAATCTCTAATCTTGGTCTCAGATAAGGTGTTGAAGTCGATAGGACAAGATCTATTAGGAGGTTGACCTTAGGGAATCCCACATCAGCCAACTCGAGCATACAACCAAAAATGATTTGAAGAACCATAATAAAAGATTGAAACCATCTAGAAATTGCAAAAACTTATTGTGAACTTTGCTCACCAATTGCCTGGTTTTAAGCAAAGCTCATGTCCAATTGCGCCAGCAAGCTAGTTTTCACAATAGAACTTATTTTTCTCTTTACTTTTTTTTTTTTTTTTTTTTATATGTCCTACTCTACTTGAAAACGAAATCTCGTTCAATTATATGAATACTTCCACTGGAACCATGTGTGTAACAAGATCATAGATAAACTCATATAGAGTTTTGTAAGATATGCTTTGATATGTACCAGTTTATGAGAGACAGGCTACCTTGATTGAGATGATGTCGAAAAATATTGAATAATTGAGCACCGGAATCCGATGACTCTCTTGAACCAAGATTCAATGAAATATTGTCTTCCTTGGCTTCTTGATATCATGCCATGCAAGTCTTCATGGATGTGATCCTCATTCATAGAATCCGGTGATAGGAATGCATAAAAAATTTCAATCTCAGGTTCCAACAACTACTCTTCTTCAATGGGCATCCATGATTCTTGGACATTATCTGAATATTCTTCTTCTAGTTTTTGTTCTTGAATGGAAACTAGAGAATCATTTTGCAAGACCTCGACATTATAATTGGGTTGAGGTGTTTTATTATTGGGGATCTCAAATGGTTGTGCAGGCAGTTGAGTGGGAATGGATTTTGGGGGTGCTTCTGTGGTTGGTAATGAGAAAGGTTGAATTAAGGTCAATTGATGGTGAAATTGATGTTGTGGTGGAGGTGAATGGTATATATAACATTGATATTGGTATTGAGGATAGTGAGGAAAATATTGAGGATACGGTGGATTTATTTTGCAAGGCCCTTGCCAACCTTGTTCCAAAGATTGGTTCTGAAGTTAGGATTGAGATGGCCAAGGTTTTCAAGGCAAAGGGTGTTTTCCAATTACTTTGAGATTGTTGTGCATAACGTCAATTAACATATTGCATCACACTGAATTGATGAGTCTGCCATGGTCTTTTTGGAGCTACATAATAAGATTGTTCTAGTTTTTTATTTGCTCCGTGGTAAATTGCATTTAACCCTAGTAATGATGTGCAATCTTTAGTAGTATGTGATCCTGCACATATTTCACAAATTTTAATGTTATCAAGTGGACATTCATGAAAATCATGTTTCTTTCTACATTTAGGGAAAGATATAAGTGAAGAAACAATCTCAATTTTTTTGCTTGTTTTGCATTCTTAGCATATCAATTTGTTCATTTAAACTACCAAGAATGTCTAGCAAATTGTTAAGTTTAGTTTGAATTACCAATCCTGATGCCGACTTACTTACTCTTTCCATAACCAGATACTGAGAGGATCTTCCATACTTTGCTTTTCCTCTTCATATGTTCTTGCACAATTCACAAATCTCTTGAAATGACAATTGAGAGACATCTCCTTTGCCCACCAGGTTATGAAGATCAATACATTCATCCCTTATAGATTTTAGTAGGACAGTTTGTAATGTGTCTAATCCTAAATCATTCAATTTAGATATTTTGAAATTATAAGTAAATCCTCCACTAAATCTTCTAGGTTTCCGAGTCTTCTAATCTCATACTTGATTTGCCTCAGTATTGCAACAAGAAAGTTGCAACTCCCAAGCCTCCAAACTTTAATTATCAACCCAGTGTTCATACAAACTTAATATTTATCAACACTATATGTGTAGCATACAATGTGTCCCTCCTTTGCTGTCATGATGTAATGTAGTGCATGTAATGAAATCAAATCCTAACTAGTTGCAGAAATGGAAATGCTCGAAATGGAAACCTTTACCTAGGACAAGAAAGAAAATACAAGGAAAAGCTATTCTAATTGCATAAAGTAAATATCATTAACTAAATATCAATCATTACATTTCAAATATTCTAGATCCATTGACAGAGTTCATTGGATGTGGCAATCAAGAAAATCATTATTGTATTATCAAATTCATAAATTTGTCCATTAACCCAATTCGTTGAGATGTTTTGCATGGGTAAAAATGCAAGTCCTAAGAGGTGTTTATTCCTCCTCAACCATTTATTTAGAGCCTAGGTATAATGATTCAACCCTAAGGGACAAAAAACAACATTTTTGAGCAAATTTGGGCAAGTATATACATGTTGGAAAAGTGCTACAAGAAACAGGTTTGCTACAAGAAGATATAATTCATTGAATGACCAAGAAAATCAAATCCAAATTGGATGGGACAAATTTTTTTATTTACTAGGATGTCTTAGGTCTCCATTCCAAGTGGAATCACTCAAAAATACCCTTGTTAACACATGCTAAAAAATAGTAGAAAATTACTAGCCTAAAATCTAGAAATTTGAGAACTAGCGAGCTAGTTAATCTATCAAATGCCTAACCTAATCAAATGCTAATGAAATGGGGAAAATATTTTTATTAACTAGAATTTTTTTTTAAATCTAATTCAAGTGGAATCAACTCAATTAAAGCTTGTTAGCATGTTCTAAAAAATAGCATAAATTTACTACTATTTGCCACAAGGGGCTTCCAGAAATTTAGATTTGGGAATAAACAAACTAATCCAAGTAGCTCAATGATTACTGTGACCTTACAAATATTTTCAAAGGATGAAATCATGTTTTTTATCCTGCAAAAGAACTTACTTCAACCATTTAACCCAACCCTACAACAAGAAATCATCAATATTAAATGCAAAAATAGAAAAAGACAAGAACAAGATATGCATGTGAATAAGAAATGAAAGGAAGAAATGTAAATGATACTAAATGTATTTGAGGCTCCTCGAATCGTCAAGACCAAGGAAACTTAGAGTCCTATGAAGGAGACCAAGATTTAGAAGCTGAACATGGCACCAATCTTCATTATTTCCATCAATACAATTACATCCCTGAAAGAAATGAAAGTGGAGCTGCAAAAATATGTGTTCTCTCCATAATAAGACTAATACAAATCCACCCCTAGAGAAAAATTCGACTTGGTAGGAAGCTTTCACCTCCAAAATCACTCAAATAGTGGATTTGGTTCTCAACACTAGGAATTTGCATTAAATGACAGGGAATCCATTCCTAGATTTTCTCAATCATTGGAGCTCCAAAATCTGTGCAATAATTTCATAATATCTTTTTCATTTATTATCCAATATTGATCCTCTTGTAGTAGGGAGCAAGTGCCTAAATTATCTCCTCCTCCAAATCTCCATAATCTGTCCAATGTTCTCACAATATTCTACAAAAACAAATAATATTAGGAACAAATATGAAATTATCCATAAACCTTCCTAATGAAAATATTAAAGCTAAAAAAATTTATTAAGTGTATAAGGAGAGGTTTAATATAGCCTTCATGTGCCTCAGAAATGTTAGATGGGCCTTAATTTATGTCTAATTTGGAGGTCCACAATACCTTTGAAGTTAGGAAGTACGGATGGAGGGATGTTCTTCATATGAACATTGTTATCAGTTTCTTGATCAGGAAATCCAAAAGGATCTTCCTCGTTGTCTTGATCTCCAGTCATTTCTTTTATCTCCTTTGTCACCTCTTCTTTTACCTACAACAATAAGAATTCATGATGTGGACATGTGGCTCTTACTACACCACGTGATATAGTGGTGGTGGTAGGTGATTGAAGTCTTTTTTTTAAATGAATCTACTTCTAGGATGTACTAAAATGAAATTAGTCTTAAGAAACTAAATGGATGAAACTAAGAATGAGATGAAATTGAAAGCTAACACCAAAGTATACTTCCCCGGAAACAATGCTAAAATGTTGGGTAATATAATTGATTGTTAAATTACTTGCATTTGTATTCCATCCACGTACATGAGCTTGCGAAGTATAAAAGCACTCAATGTTCTAGGCAATTTACTTTCAATTCAAAGAAAAAAAGGAAAATAAGAAAGATGGAAAAAATGTAATGAAAATCTATCTATGACTAATTGCACATGTTTTTTTTAATTCCAACACAAGGCTTGGAAATGAATTCAAAGAAAAATTATTCCAAAGAAAGGACTTCAAGGTGTATTATAAAAAAACCCATGTTTATATTTTCAAAAATTCATTTTCATTTTCTCATAAAATGCGTTTGAAGTTGGTTGTGCAAAACTGTTGTGTTTTTCCTTTGATCTCTTGTTAAAGGTCCACACAAGCAAGCTGGGTGTAATTTGACCAATACAAATCCATATTGGAGCTTCTAGAAACCAATTCCAAGTGTCATATTTCCTTCTAGAGTGGTTCTTCTACCTCAACCATGGATAAAGCTACGAAAACTTGATTAAAATGTAGAAACTTAAATTGTCCAAATTGTCATTAGTAAACCATGCATAGTTCTTCTTAATCTATTAAGAATAAAGGAAAATGATGTTAATTAACCACTTAAACATATAGAGGCACATCATGAAGAATTATGGTAAAAATGGTGGCAAGTGAATGAAATGGTGCAATGAACGGTTGAAAGTAATGTCTTAATGAATGACAAAGACAAGTAAGAATGATGACAAACCAATGACCCAACACTTCCTCCAGATCTTCATTTTCTTCTGAAATTTTTATTTTGAGGAAAATTTTCATCTATTTTTACTACAATGCTCTAGACTCAGTTAGGGTTCTGCAGTCATGGGTAATCCAAGGAGACTGCAACGAGGGTTTCACTTGAAGGCAGTAGTATCTTGTAGTTTTTCGTAAGCTAATATCGAAAGATGGTATGAAGGTTAGGCTAGTTCATTTATCTGTGGGTTGACTATGTTGGAGGCTAGTGGTTAATGGCTAAGGGAAGCAAGAAAATGACAGATATTGTTGACTATGGATATGATTCTGGTGATTTTTGCTCCATTTGGTCAAATACACCACATCAAGAGGGTGATATGGTCACATGGATTACACTTGGTCCTATGGGCCTGGGAAATATCCCTCTTCTGTAGCTTCAGGATATGGATGTGTTTGAAGGAAAAATTGACAACTCTTTGGGGCTTCCTAATGAACTGAGTTAGAGCCTTCCTTTAGTGTCAAGATCATAGAACTTGTTGGGGGAAGGGGCCTCAACATAGGCATAAGGTGGTGAACAATATGCTTAGTCTCTAAGTCATTTTCATGGTGCCTCTCATGGATGCGAGTCACCATAGACTAAGTCATTTTGGGAAATTTTGATTTTTCCCAAGAGGAGGGTTTTCTGTTATGATTTTTTAATGAAGGGTTCAATACTGGTTTAAAGCAAGGTTGAATAATGATTTATTTTACATCCCTTCCCAAGGGTCTGGGGAGGAACTTTCCAAGAGATTCATTAATAGTTTGTTGGTTTCAGAAGGGGAAAAGAGTACGAATAATGGTTTTGGCAATGGAAATTACTAGTTAGAAGAAACCCTAAGAGAACGAGAGGTATTAAAAAGCTAGCACCGACCTAGAAATAAGAGAAAGATCATAAAATGTTCCAAGATAAAGAATGATGACCAAATTCTAGTTTTGGGGGGAGATATACAACTAGGGGATGTAATGGAGACAACGAAAAAAGTGGTAGTGGTTTCAGCCAAAGGAATGGTTTTTTTGTTGGAGTTCCTAATAGGTAGAGAAGGAATGGGGAAAAAGTTGAGCCTTCTTCCAAATTTCAATACCCTATCTCATGGCAGTTGTAGTGGCCAGTTGGGCTCTTGGAAAACTCAAGAGTATTGATTCCTCTCTGGTGATGATGAAGCACAAGAGTCTTTTGTTTGATGCTACCCATGAAAAATTGGAAGGTTCCTCTTGTGTGGGTAAGGATTCCAAGATTTCCTCCATAACTCTGGTTGAAGGACATCTTTAGGGTTATGGGGAATAAACTAAGGTCTTTCCTAGAAGTTGATATGCCAAATGAAGAAACTGGGAAGATGTCTATGACAGGGGTTTTAGTCAATCTAGATTCATGTAATGGCTTATTTGTTGAGTTGAACATCTATTACCATGGTTATACACATAAATTATTGGAAATAAAATCACTATTGGGGGAGGAGGGGGTGAATCAGTAATGATAACACATATAATTTTTAACTTTTTTTCTATTTACTGAATAATAATACACATCAATTCATCAGTAGATATGAGAATATGATAAACTCAAAGAGTTAACATATAAAATCCATAATGTAACAAGATAATCATGCACAAGAGACACAAGTATTTATGGTGGAACCCTGTTGGGTCCCTATAATACTAATGATTACCCCATTACTATTGTAGTTGCATCCCTTATTAATATTTTTGTGCCCCTATTATCCCCATATTTTTATTACTGTGCCCCATAGAAATCCTCTATTGTTATTTTTGTGGCTTTTATATTATTATTGTTAGGTCGGTTGGGTTATATTGTGACTCCTTAGACTCCTATATATAGAAAGGATGTTTTTTCATTTGAATAATCGAAGAATTGTTCACTTATATAATGTAAATGAGGTTGCCCCCTCGAAGAGGTTGAATTCTAAGGTGTTGATCTATCTTCTCTATCTTTTCTTGAGCTGGTTTCATAACATTTGGTATAAGAGGTTTGGATTCTAGGGTTTCGCTGCTCCAAATAGGTCTTCGTGGAATTTTCGCTATAACTTTTTTTCTACGACATTTCAAAAGCTAAAAAAGAAACCCATTTGAGAAGAAATTGCTTTGAACCTCAGGTCCAAATTTCAGAGCTTTTCGTGCTATATTTGCGGAGATATAATCTAAGGAAGTTGGTCTTTTTGTAAACTCCTAAATTACATTCCAAACAAGTGACCTAGGGAAAATATTCATAACTTTCTCTCTGAGCATCGGATTGAAATTTCATAAGAAGGTAAATAAATAGGACGGAATTAAGTTTATTGTATATATTTTTTAGGGCCAAAGGTCGAAATAGTGACTCGTGGCACGTCATACAAGTTCGCTCTACTAAACTAGTCTATAATCAGGTCACTGTGGGAGATTTCGCATAACTCTTCCTTGGAGAATCTAATTTGGATCAGACAAATGGCATTGGAAAGAGAACATGGAGGGCTACTATAGGTCACAATTTTAGAACTGGGTGATCTGAAAGCACAGAGATACATCAGAGGAAATATCGAGCTCCTACAAAGTGAAAAAAGGTGTGTAGATTCTTTTAAATTTTTGCTTAAGATTGGTTTGAAAAATTATTTTGAAGGAATTCAAA